>JAGKTI010008707.1:12392-31803 GCA_018397915.1 Birgus latro
TGTGTGTGTGTGTGTGTGTGTGTGTGTGTGTGTGTGTGTGTGTGTGTGTGTGTGGCAGGGTTAGGATAGGGATAGGGTAAGGTAGGGCACGGCATATCGAGGTCAAAATGAAAGGGAAGCCAAGAGTTGAGTATAAAAGTTAAAAGTCAAGGTGATGGAAGGGTAGGTGGGTGGGTGTGGGCACGGTAGGGTAACGGTGGGTGGGGGGCAAGGTAGATTATGGGTGGGTGAGGGGGGGAGAGGTAGGGTATGAGTAGGTGGGGGGCAAGGTAAGGTATGGGTGGGTGGAAGGCAAGGTAGGGTATGAGTGAATGAGGGCAAGGTAGGGTACGGATGGGTGGGGAGCAAGGTAGGGATAGGGAATGTGGGAGAAGCCTGGGTATGGGGCGGGGGGGTAGACTGGGGGAAGAGAGCGCAGGGGGGGGAAAGAAAAGTGGAGCAGGGTGAGGCAGGGGATGACGTGGTAAAAAATAGACAGAGGAGAACTGCAGGGGAGGGTAGATCCGTGTAGGGTAGGATGGGACAGGGCAGGGCATAGTTAGGTAGGACAGTACAGAAGAGAGCAGGGCAAGGTGAGGCAGGACAGTGCAGGACAAGACAGGACAGGATAGGGAAGGGCAGAACACGGCAGGACAGGGCAGGACAAGGCAGGGCAACACTTTAATTACAGTACTAACCTCCAGAGGCAAATGTTAGTCGGAGTAAAAGGTGGTGAAGAAATAGTTAACATCCAACCGAGGGAGGGACAGAGGAACAAGTACCAAGAAAAAAATATCAACAGTAATATCTTCTTTTCATCTTCCTTACGCAGTCGGGAAGCAGAGTTCGCAAAATATTTCAGATCTTCTGCTTCTCACTTTCTTCTGCTGACCAATACTCCTGAGCTGAGTGAGGCTTGGTATGTTTCTCTGCCCATAGATGATCGTCTCTGTTATGATACGTTAGGGAGGAAAGTGACGGACATTCTTTAAGAGGGAGGTGGAAACAGCAGTGGAATAGTAGGTAAACTTTTGTCCTGATTGTACCGAAATAATTCTGTTCATAGTGAAGGGGTTGATTACAGCTGTATGTAACTCCTCTAATAAAAATAAAAAAATAAAAAAACGAAACGAAAAAGAAAAAAGAAAGAAAAAAAAATTGCCGAAGTGGACTAAAACTGTCTTGAGATAACAACAATAAACTACAAATACGCCATTGGATTGAAGGGACTAAACCGAAAAAGAAAAAATAAAGAAAATATCTGATAAACTGAAGAAGTGAGGGCGCTTTCTGTTGATGACACTGTGTTGGGAAGGAGGAGAAATGTCTTGATATGGTTTGACCATTTGTAGAGAATGAAGAGTGAGAGATTGACTAGGAGTGTATATGCGAGTTAGGTGGAGGAGGGAAGAATAGGGAGAGTCGGAGGATGAGGTGGAGAGATGGGCTGGAGAAATATTTGAGGGACGAAGGTGTGAGTTGGAGAAAGGGTGGCCTGATGGCTGAGAACGTGGTGATGAGGCGATTCGTTTGTGGCGAGCCCTTCTGGGATTAATGTGTCTGGCTATGGACAGATAAACAGGCAGATAGTCTGATAGATAGGGAACTATTGAGGGCTTCTAGTCTTTGATTCCTTCTTCCTTGCATTAAAAAAAAAAAAATGTTTTGGAGGCGTGCTTTGATTCACCCAATTTTTTAAAGATGGAAATATAAATTCTATCTATCTATTTATCTATCTATCCATCTACCTATCTATAGCCAGACTGCTTACTCCCAGAAGTTGTGGCAACAAACAAATCTCATCCATGACAACCCTGCCCTCCGCTCTTAGGCTTCCTTTTCTCCAACTCAACAGCCCCTCTCTCATATACCTCTCCCCCTCACCCCTCCATTTCATCCTCGTTCTTCCTCTTCTCCTCCCTACTCCACCTCACCCGCATACTCTCTCCTAGTCAGTTATTACAACCAGAACTGAAAAAAAAATAGTGTGTGATGAAAGTCAACTGAACTTAGGCAAATGACTTTCTTGACGTCAGCGACTATATTTGATTTTACGCAAGATACTTTACATTTCATTTTTTTTTCCTTTCGTATTTTGAAAACCAAAGAAGCGACAGGATTCTGTGTGTGTGTGTGTGTGTGTGTGTGTGTGTGTGTGTGTGTGTGTGTATGTGTGTGTGTGTGTGTGTGTGTGTGTGTGTGCTTCTGTACCCATGACCTGAATGGATCGAGATTAACACCTCCGGATCATACCATTCAGGTTCATGGCAGAAGTCGCATTGTAAGCTTCGTAAGTCCTTTTCCATAGCGAGTTAATTTCCTGTATTTTATCTATATCGTTTTAATATCGACATAGGCTGCATCAAAAACATACAAGCGGATATTAAGATGAAGGATAAATCGTAGAGGAAAAAGTGTTACGAAATCTACAAAAGCTACTTGTAATACGATCCTTAACTAAGCAAATCGTCATTCAAGGGATCTGCCTTACTATCACAAGAACTTTGACATTCCACACACGCACTGTACTGATTGTCCTGAAGAGAGACACTCAGGTGGTGATACCGATTTGGCCTGACGGATCCACCATCCAGTGACAAAAACATCCCTCAGTTTCCTACCGAAAGGAGGATGGTAGCGTGCAAGAGGAGTGCAAATTCAACCTACAGTCCACCTGGTTCACGGTTAGCTAAGCCTGGGGTTACAGCTACTGCTACTACCTGTACTTACTGTTGTGCTTTAAAAGATGGAATGGCCACCTTTAACGGGACTCGAGGTCATTTGAAGTTTATAGCGTTAAAGCATTTGCGAGCACTGAATCACACTAACTTAGAATCAATTAAGGTTCTAAGGAGACAGACGACTAGTCATTCCAAAACTGAACCGACACTGACAGATAGCTAGCCAGCTCAAACTCGAAGTCTTTCAAGCTTCAGGATTTGATATTTGCCATGTTTAAAGAAATATCAAACAAAGACATTTTCTTGCACAATTTATTTGCAATAAATTAACGTCCATCTAACTCTATATATACAGTGTTAAATAAATGAACAATAAAGTTTGCAACAGTCGTTCAGTAGTCACAATGGTTGTACGGTACAATACAAGCGACTCTCGCTCAGCAAGATTCATCTCGTAAGCGGAGTGATATCTAAGCCTTAGCCGCCGCCTCGCGAGCCTTGGCCTCATCCTCGAGTCTGGCCTTCTCGATCTGGTCGAGAACGAACTGCGGGATTTGGTGTGGGAAGGCGGGGGCGAGGGGCAGCAGGTCGGACTGGGGCTGGTAACCATTCTCGTCCGCCACGTAGGTCACCTTGGCCAACTTACCGTCCTCCATCACGTAGCTGTGCCAAAGGAGAGACAGTGGTACGGATACGTGCTTGTATAACCTAACACAGCTTATTACATACTGATGTTGCTGTGCCATATGATAAGTGTTGGCTAATATTAATCATGTGCTTATATAGCGTAACACAACTTATAAACAACATAAAACGGAAAAAAAAACACTTCAGAAAATACCTGTCAGTGCAGCTCAGACAAACTAATATCTGTACTCTCTGTTGTAACCTGAGTACCACAGTGGCCCTGTAGCTATGGTTGTGGGTGAATAACTCCCACAGGCTCAAAGGCTTAATTTACCGAGGTGAGTACCGGAACCACAGTAAGTGCCTCATGGCATCTGTCCCCATCTTAACTTGAACCTGTTAACCACCCGAACTACTTTGTACTCCTTTATATTCCCTCTTGACTTACCTAAACTCTCCGGCGTGGTTGGCGCCGCCATTGATGCCTTCCTTGCCAGAAAACTTGAAGACGATGCCGTTCTCGGCCTCGAAGTCGGAGCTGTGGGCGCCGAAGGCGTCGGGATTGAGCTGACTGCTGCGGAGGATGGCCACCACGGGCAGGGGCGCTGACGGCAGCTTCTCTGCTGCCACCACAGCAAGCACGGCAAAGAGGACGGCCTGGGGATGCTGAAGGAATTAGTACCAGCAGAAATACTGAACATCTCTCTTAATATCAATTATTGCACTACAATCGTACATATAGAAGTAATGGATACTATGGTACTGACAAGTTTCATGTTGCTAGGACAAGGGTGTGATTGCGAGGGTAGAGAATGAATTAGTATCAGATTTTTTAGCAAATTAAACATTCTTCAGTACTCGTATGGAGGTCAAGATTTGTGGATACGAAAATGATAGCTTGCTGTTGTCCTAATTATTTCCATTTTAGTGGGACGAGGGTGTGAGTGTGAAAGAATGGATTGCTTTAACAGAAACCTTGAATAAATTAACTTTTTCGCATTTTACATTACACAAGATTACATGGTAACAGGTTAGTGTGGTACAAACAAGCTTCATGATCTCAAGACGAGGGTGTGGATGAGTGTGGGGAGAGAGAATGAATTAGTGTCAACAGAAACTTCCAAACAAATTATCTTTTTCAAATATTACATCACACAAGATTTCTACATATAAAAGTGCCATAGCATTGGGGTACGCACAAGCTTCATGTTGTCAGGACGAGGGTGTGGGTGAGTGTGGGGAAGGCTGGCTCACCCGGCCTTATATATCCCGTGTCAACTAGGTCAGTCAGGGTCACCCACACTTTGACACCAGGCCAGTGGTGGGCAGGGGGGCGTCCTATTCAAAAGTCACACCAGTTCTGAATTATGCGTAGAGAATGTCATATCAGTGATGTGATAATGGTATTTATTACACCTCTCTCTCTCTCTCTCTCTCTCTCTCTCTCTCTCTCTCTCTCTCTCTCTCTCTCTCTCTCTCTCTCTCTCTCTCTCTCTCTCTCTCTCTCGCAGCTTCTTCTTTAGAGATAAGCACTTAATTGATGTCCTGTTTATAAACCATATGTGTCAAGTATATGTTACTATATGCTAACGTGTCTTTATATACAGCACGTCAGCTTTCAGTCTGCTGACTGCTTTATATGATTTTCATTTTAAAATAGTACCATTTACCCGGCTATATACACAACACATCTGTGGCTGCCTCATGTCCGCCACGCCCATGTAATATGTTTTCCACCTATTTTTACCTACAAGTGAGTTTGAAAATCCCTCAACTTAAAATCTTAATGAAGCAAAAAACAGATAAATAGCGGTGCAGTACTAGGACAGCAACATCGATCTATATTTTATTTTTATGTGTATTCATAATCCTTTCTGCCTGATGTCTTAGTACGTCATTATTTTTCATATATATATTTTGCCTTTAAAATGGGTTTGAAAGTCCTTGAATTTGAGTGAACTAAATAAATAAATAAATAACGGTTCAGTACTATTACCAGAAAAGGTCAAGACACAAATGATGACATCTGAAATTATAGTGATGAAAAGTGAAAGCAGGGGTAAACAGGATGGTGCCCAAAAAAATGTGCATCGTGTGTGAATAAGGGAAAAGGTAGACAGGGTCGACTTTTTGTGTGACTGCTATGAGCCACGACTCAGCTGTCACCTACCTTCTTGTTTCTAGATCCTTAGTTGGGAAGGGGAATTGTTGCTATAGAGATCTTTATTTCTTAAACTCTGCCAAATTGTATCCATTCCAGTCCTATATCATATTTCTTGCTTTATTTTATTTTTTTAGCTACCTCCAGACGATTTTAACCAGCTAAGGCAGAGATATCAATTGTGAAGGTATACTCGTAGTTCCATTAACCCTCTCATGGTCTGGACAAGTGTAGTATTCCATCGCACATAACGCCAGACGATTTTATTCAGCTGAGAGTGAGTCATGGGAGCCTGAGTGTTAGCATTCCTCCTCCTTTTCCTCCTCCTTCCTCATTCCTTCTTATTTCCTTTCCCATTTGCGCAAGGACCCAGAGATGGACTACTTCGTCTTGACATTTAATATGAGTGACCAGTTGCTCTTTCCTGAGTGGTAATATATGAACAGTAAACCCCAATCATATCTTGGATGTAAACCCATATGGGCCACGTCAGGTTGGAACGCCTTAACCCACTAAACCACCACGTGCCAATTTGCTTAGCCTATTTGGTTATCACCCGACATTGTAAGTAGTATCCTGAGCTACGAGAGGCCATTTAGCTTGTCACTCAGTGTGGGGAAACCTGCAGGTAGCAATACAGGAGAAGATAATGGACACTCCTATCACCCAGCAGGTAATTTGTAAGTCATTGTTCTTTTAACTTCACACAGAACAATTTGCTGTTCTTGGTGAGCAATTTATTGGTCCTTCGGTTTTAAAAATTGATCTCTTAAAGTCATCTGCTGCTTCATGTTGTTCATTTATATTAGCTTGCTCGCTTACAACAGAGCCATGCTAAAGACTCCATTACTGTAAAGACTCCATTACTGTAAAGACTCCATTACTGTAATTAATATATACCTCCTGAAGCTGGTGAGGACATTGATGGCCAAATAGTTATGTCAAGGTCAAGTAACGCAGGGTAGGGCGGCGCGGGGCGGGGCGGGGAAGGGTGAGGCGGTAAAGGCGAGACGGGGAGCAAAACATGACTGGGCTGCTAAACCTGTCCCACCTCTCACTTTCAGCACCATGAGATAGATTTCATTTTACTTTTTTTCCACTTCCTTCTTCCGATTTTTTTTTTTTCATAATTCTATTTGGCTTAAGCTATTCTTTGTCTGCTTCCTTTCCTGTGTTTGAAATCTCTTACAGCCTTTTTCCTCGTTGCGTCTGTCCTCCACAATATGCTCTCTGTCTCACATTTCCTCATGCTCTTTCATGTATATGCTTCTCTCTCTCTCTCTCTCTCTCTCTCTCTCTCTCTCTCTCTCTCTCTCTCTCTCTCTCAGCCTTGCACCATTCTTTCTCTTGCTTTCACTTTTTCTCACCGTAATATCAGACGGCAGTGTTCGTGCCTTGACCTAATGTGGTAACAAAACCGTTTCTATATTTTCTTTTTTACTTAATGGAAGGATTTTGATGTACCTAAGTCAAAACAGGTTCAATAATAGATTCCAGGGACCAAGGACGTTAACAGGTGGCGATTTAGTTTGCATATTTACACCTTAACATTCTCGTGTGTGTTGCCTTATCGTTTTAATTTCAATATGGATCGCATCAGTAAAAAGATAAGTGGAGAATCAGGTGTACCAGACGATACTGTTGTGTAATTTGAAGAATAAATTGCTAAGGAAGAGGTGTTACGAAATCTAAGCCATTCAGAATAGGGCCCATAGATCTGAGTCAGCCATTGATGTGCTGTGCGTATTGCTGGGAGAGCATTCACTTCACAGGATTTCGAACTGAGCACAGAGCACTCGAAGACCCTTAACATCGTCGGTCAAGAAAGCTTCCTAAGACCTTTTCCTAAGCGATTTATTTTGCTTGTTACACCTTGCCGTTCTCTTCTGTGTTACTTAAATCATTCTAATTTCCCCATACTCTGCATAAGTAAAGTGCAAAACGGTATTAGCCAGCCGTATCCAAAAATAAATCGGTAAGGACGAGGTATTAGAGAGTTTCTTTATCCCCGAGAATACCCAAAAGTTTAAGCATACAAAGAAACTGTATGTGCGGAGGCGGCTTTTCTTTTCTTTTTTCGTTTTTACCATTGGACTTTTTTTTTTTTAGTTTGCTCGTGCTTTTTTTCTCTTTACTGGAGGGTTAAGTATTAGGAAGCTTTCATAACCTGTATAATCGTTTGATGTGAACTGTAAAGAGACGTCATCATACTGAAGGGTTTACCATGTTAGACACTGACACACACGACTTTGAATGGAAACTCCACTACCTGGCAATTTGTAATCTCTAAATGCATACTTGTTTCCAGACATTAGACGAGAGAGAGAGAGAGAGAGAGAGAGAGAGAGAGAGAGAGAGAGAGAGAGAGAGAGAGAGGTAATTAATAATCGCTGTCACATCATTTAACTGACATTCTCCACACATAATTCAGACTTGGGGCGACTTTTGAATGGGACGCAATACTGAGCCTGCAACACCGGCATTATGTACAGCTTGGACACCTGAATATGAAGCAACACTACCCCTGCAAGACGTGCATTGTGTGTATCCCGGACACCAACGGCCTGACGCCAGAGTGTGGGTGACCCTGACTGACCTGGCTGCAACGGATATATAAGGCGGGGTGAGCCAGACTTCCCCACACTCACCCACACCCTCGTCCTGACAACATGAAGTTTGTACGTATCCCAGTATTATGGCACCTTTATATGTAGAAATCTTGTGTGATGTAATGTTTGAATAAGATAATTTGTTTGGAAGTTTCTGTTGACACTAATTCATTCTCCTCACACCCACACACACCATCATCCTGACATCATGAACCTAGTACGTACCGCAGTAACTTATCAACTTCACTCGTATAAATACTTCATTCGTTTAATTTTTTTGTAACATATCTAGAAAAGATAGCCTGTTTAAAATTTCTGTCACCCCACACTACCACACCCTCGTCCTAGCACTATGAAGTTCGTCAGTACCACACTAGCATGCCACTTTCATGTCCACAAATCTTGTGTAATGTACTGAAAAAGAGGTCACTTGCTTTAAAATTCTAATGATATTAACTCATTTTCTGTCTTCACAATTACCCACACCTCCGTCCTAGCAACATGAAACTTGTCAGTACCATAGTAATCCATCACTTCTATATGTACTGCTGTAGTGCAATAATTAATATTAAGAAAGATATTCAGTACTTCTGCTGGTACTAATTCCTTGTGCACCCCCAGGCCGTCCTCTTTGCCGTGCTTGCTGTGGTGGCAGCAGAGAAGCTGCCGTCAGCGCCCCTGCCCGTGGTGGCCATCCTCCGCAGCAGTCAGCTCAATCCCGACGCCTTCGGCGCCCACAGCTCCGATTTCGAGGCCGAGAACGGCATCGTCTTCAAGTTTTCTGGCAATGAAGGCATCAATGGCGGCGCCAACCACGCCGGAGAGTTTAGGTGAGTCAAGAGGGAGCACAGATGTTAGGTTATGTGTGAGTCAACAGGGACTAGAGATATTAAACTGTGTGACTGACAATCAACAGGGAGTAGAGACGTTACTTTTGTCTAAGCCGCACTGTCAGGCTTAACCATAAGCGTTTGTTTACTGTCTTGTTTGGTATAAATTGTGTAAGTCTATACGATCACATAACTTATATCATCTACCATGTATTACGTGTTACAGCTACGTGATGGAGGACGGTAAGTTGGCCAAGGTGACTTACGTGGCGGACGAGAATGGTTACCAGCCCCAGTCCGACCTACTGCCCCTCGCCCCCGCCTTCCCGCACCCCATCCCCCAGTTCGTCCTCGACCAGATCGAGAAGGCCAGACTCGAAGATGAGGCCGCGGCTCGCGAAGCGGCGGCAAAGGCTTAGTTATCACTCCGGTTACAATATGACACACTGATCGACAATCTCTTGTATTTGTTGTACAATCACTGGGCCAACAAAAGGACTGTTTCAGACCTTACTGTTCTTTTATCTGTCAGTGTATATATAGAAATATGACGTTTATTTATTGTGAATAAATTCTATGCCAGAAGTTATTCTTTTTATGACCATTTTCTTCTTAAAGATCAAATGCCTTTAAAAACTGACTCCTATAACTTTTTCGTGAGTTATTTATATGTAATTCCCTTTATACACAAATGTTCTACAGGGTTTGATTTTTGTGCAAGCCAAAAACGAAAATGCTACGGCCATGGAAAATATACATTCGTGCGAGAAATAACGTGCAAATTTTAAAAACAATGGTATGTATCTGCATGGTTACCCTCAGTATTTTATAATCATATACTGTACTTCAACATTTAGATCATGAAAATGTGTGTTCCTATAGACGAATATTGCACATCGCCTCCCCTTCAGCCCTTCAATTTTACGTCTGTAATTCCTGAACACTTAGCCCAGGGATTTAGCTGCTAGGTACTTTGCAAAATCTACGAACATTAGTCTCTAGGTTCGCACTGGCGGTAGATAGTATCGTGAAAAAAAAAAAAAAAACGGAAATGAATATGGGTAGGTTACGCATATCGGCAAAAGTGGAATAACGGACAGATAGACACCAGCTGGATCAGAGTGGCAATCCGGAAATGGAGAGGGAGGAGGAGGAACACGGAAAACAAGACTGAGAGGAAATTCCCATTGCTGACTCTGAATGAAGCAGGGTCGCCTCTCCTCCCTTTGATCAACAGACTTCCTCCATCCATACATCTCACGGGACTCATCTTGTCTGTATCCTCTGCAAACATATAATCCCTGACAGTACCATCTCCACTTTTTTTTTTTTTTACTCATGAGTCTACCACAGCCTCATATGCATGTGTTAACTCCTCCAGCCCGAGAATGTCTTTTATCATCATCATCATCATCATCATCATCATCAATAGTAGTAGTAATGGTTGATGTGGTGGTAGTAACAGTAGTGACAGCAGTTGTTGTTGTTGTAACACTGGTATCTCAAGCCGACTTTATGCAATTTTTGATAGAATTCTCGAACTGGAGAGGTTAAATAAAACTCTTTCGCTCATACTTACCTTCCGAAGCAATCACGACAGATCCAAAGCCACGAAAAATGCACAAGGAATTCACACTCTTAAGTGCAGAGTCAGTCGGAACGGAAGAGATGTCACAAGATACCCAAAGCCACAAAGACTGATCCACAAAAATTCTGAACCATTCTCACGAAGCCTCTGTTACTGTCTGCGTCTCCTTGTACTCCTTTGAGCGAGCGCGTTAATAAATACCCAAATTTACCCGTTTATGTACATGATTAACCTTGGTCTTACCCTAAAAAACTGGGCTTTTGTTTTTACGGTATCCTGAAATCACGGATATTGTCATGTCTCTGGCAACCAGTCTCCCAAGTTTGGTTAAAATGGACGAGATTCTTTTAGGCACCGAAAGGACTTTTCTCACAGCCGGAACTATTTTCATGGGGGCCGTGCAATACGGATTTTAACCAAATAAGGTGTTGAAGACTTGCCCCATAACAAAACCTAATCTTTCACAACATCTTGATCAACTTCACATGACCAACTCTGACCTTACCCTCAAACCTGGACGTTTTCAGGTACTTGTGTTGAAGTCCCGTTCATTGTCATGAGGGCTCGGCCAAACCATCAGACAAGTTTGACTAAAATCGAAAAAAAAAGTATTCCATTTGGCGCCGCCGGAACTATTCTCACTGTGGCCGTGATAATAATTTCGGCCTTGATATAACTGATTTTAAGCCAATTTCGTGGGTGTCAAGGTACAACCTATAACGAAACCTACGATTTTCCAGATCAATATTTGAATCGATAGTAGTAGTACAGGCATCTCCAAAATCAAGACTAGTCTATGATCAGTGAATGGGGACAAAACAACCTTGTACGAGTGGATGCTAAAGTTTGGTGAAAGGATAGAAACCTGAGGAACACCATCACTGACAAGTTTAACAGAACGTAAATGGCCATCTTCAACACTGTAGTCATTTAACCTTAAACTGGCTAAGATTTTTTTTTTTTTCAGCTTATTTCAAATAGCCCTGTGGCAAAAAAAAAAAAAAAAAAAAACTAGCTCTACATCCTTTCTACAGCACCTCTTCATGACTGAAATGTTTTAGTGTTAATCTCTTGCTCCAGCTGAATAATGAGGAGTGATGGTAATTATAGGCCAGGTCAGAACAGAGGGTGGGTATGGTTACAGAACGTCCAGGAAGGAAGCAATGGTTAGGAAGATACTGAACGCTTTTTGTGGTACCACTACTTGCAAGGACACAAGGAGGATACAGTAAAATCTGAGGAACTTCCTTTGCAGTTTATTAATTTATATACTGTACATTTATTTACATGCAATAGTCAAGAATAAATTAATATGGCAGGGGCATATGACAGAGAGGGAAGTGGCAGGACATCATTAAACAGCCTTGGCCTTTGCAGCCTCCTCGCGGGCCTTGGCCTCGTCCTCGAGTCTGGCCTTCTCGATCTGGTCGAGGACGAACTGAGGGATGGGGTGTGGGAAGGCGGGGGCGATGGGCAGCAGGTCGGACTGGGGCTGGAAACCATTCTCGTCCGCCACGTAGGTCACCTTCGCCACCTTACCGTCCTCCATCACGTAGCTGTGACACATTTATAGTGGATGGTAATAATCATGCAGCTGCATAGCGGAGACATGAGAATAGCAAACAAAAGCACAGATGCGGCATAAGCTGTGTGACTGTGGCAGGTGACAAATGGATGCACAGATAAGTTACGTGTTTATATAGCCTAACATGACTTATTCAGGACGTACGGTAAAACATCAGACGTAATTTCCTGCTCCATCAGATGCCTGTCACTGCGGTTGCGACAACTAAAGCTGCATTTTCTACCAGTCGGCGGAAACAAAGACCTCATTTGATTATTTAGTTTACACGTAGTCGCCAAAAACTACAGTTCTCCATTGTCAGACGTAATCGAGAAAAACTTGCATCCAGAGGAAAATACATAATTATATGTACATTTTGAGGTAATACAGTTATCGTTCCACTAAATGTTTTCATGCCATGAAGATCATGGGAAACGAGTAAACTACGAAATATTTTGCAGTTGTTTAGTAATATAAAGAGCGAGTTTCGTATTTCTACTACCGGAAAAAAAGTCCCAGTCCTTATACCAACATAAAAGAGCCTTGTTGGCTGGTTCTCTAAACTGGGTTCTTCGGTAGCTGTTGCCCTAATTCCGACTAATATATTTGTGATTTTTGCATTTGGTGACAAAAATACGTCTCTAATACCTCTACCCCCCCTCCTCCTTTTTTTCTCTTTTGACTCACCTAAACTCGCCGGCGTGGTTGGCGCCGCCTGTCACAGCCTCCTGGCCAGAACCTCTGAAGATGATGCCATTCTCTGCCTCGAAATCGAAGTTGTGGGCCCCGAAGGCGTCGGGGTTGACCTGGCTGCTGCGGAGGATGGCGATCACGGGCTTGGGAGTCGCTGGCAGCTTGGCCGCCACAGCAACACCAGCCAGAGCAAGAACCACAGCCTGAAAGGATACGTATAAACTTCGTCTGCTTCCATCATAATAAAACGTGGAACCAACATGAACTATACTGTATGCTGGAGTATGGAATATTAATGTTGTGACGGTGGGGTAGAGATTCATGCAAGACTCGGAGTACGGAAGTGTAGACTCGGAGTACTGAGAAAAGTGTAGACAGCATAATATACAGATCAGATATGGTGGTACAGGCGTGGATGGCCAAGAATATGGATGAATACGGTAAAAAAGCGAGACATGGAAGTTAAAGAAGTTGAGGAATTGACAAAGGATGGAGATGGCTGAATGAAATATGTAGAGAAAAGAACGGGGCAGTGGTTTGGTTCTCCCTTTCCAACTTGTGCCTAAATCGTGTGGCGTTAGTCAGAGTAGGAAATAAAATAGGTTTTTAATTAAGAAAAGAGGTTAGATACTCACAAGCTTCATGTCGTCGGGTTGTGAGTGCAGTGTGGTGAGCGTGAGGCGGTGCAGGCTTATATAGGGGCTGTGTGGGGAGGTCAGCCGATGCGACCCTCACCCTCACCTTCACGCTTGACCTTTGGGTGACGAAGCCCACCGCTCCTCACATGGTCACCACGCTCACGTTTTTTGCCCCACCAACCCCCCATACACCACGACAGACACACACACGAGCTCGCACGCTGTCGCAAAAACACACACAACTTGAACCTGAAATGCCGAGATAAGGTGAAGGCTAAAACCACATCAACTCTCTCTTTCCCGCCCAGCCCAGTGAAGTCGGTTGTACTTTATCCTTTCGATCACCAGCTGATTTTGTTGAAGATAACCCCACGTATCAAGGTTGCGTCTGTTATTGACATACTGTATATTTGCCACTTCCAGTGAAAGCTATATCTAAGCCCACAGCTCGAAATTTCTTTTTTTCTCTCTCTCTCCAAACAGTTCATGTTTGCTTTTCTCACTCTCATCTTGCAATTCCTTCCGTTCTTTTCTTCCTCGCTGGATTTCTCTTTTCATTTTTTGTCCTCCCATTCTCATCCTCGTCCATTTTGGTTTTTCCTTTATCGCCTTCTTCCACACTCCATCCTTAAAGCCTTTTTTTTTTTTTTTTTCACTTTGTTCCACTTTTCTTTCACGTCAGGTGCTGGAGAGGGGCGCCTTCACGTGGCGGCACCGATATAACCAGCTGACTCCTCTGCCTGGCTATGCAAACGTCTCTCAGAAATTTCATGTCTCTCGAAAGGAGGATGGTAGGCTGTAGGAGGAAGGCAACGTAAGTCTGCAGTCCACTGGGTTTACGTAGATGAGTCCGGAGTTGCAGTTACTACTACTACTACCACTACTATCCTGCGTGCCCTTCACATTCCGTTCTTTCCAGACCGCCTCACCATACAACAACAACTACTACTACTACCTCTACTTCTACTACTTCTACTTCTACTTTCCTGTCTGTCGTTCACATTCCGTTTTATCTAGACCACCTCGCCATATGGGCATAGAAGACTTCGTAGCACCATTGTCTCAGCGATTTATTATGCATATTAGACCTTAGCCTTTCTCTCCTTCAGCCTACATACAGTATTTCCAGTATCGAACGTTTGCCTCATTGTCGCATTAAAGGCTAAAGGATTGAAATAAATACAACACAAGAAGGAAGACTCGTACCTCAAAATGAAAATAAAAATCCGCTCCTCGTCACATCCAGGCCAGACATACTCTCCTCGGGGTCCAAGACGGTCATTTTAGGCTCACGGATTGGCGCCACATTTAATCTAGAATTCAATTGACGAATAAATTGTCGTCCCTGCGTCCATCAACTGGTCAGCAAAATATTCACGGCTGATGGACGTTCAACAGATATTTTATTTAAGTAGACACACACACACACACACACACTATCACAGCACGGACAAACCTTCAGCATAACCTTAGCAAAAGGCCTCCGGGAATCACCAGTTAAAGTGAACGGGTTTCTTCCAACTCAGTGAGTTCAGACGAGCTTGGTCTTGCATCATCATCATTATCATCATCACCATCATCAACAAGACCCTCTTTTATTATTAAAAAAAAAAAAAAAACTAAACACAGTCGCCTGGAGTTAGCAGGAATGGATAAAGAAATGAGACATCGAAGTGAGTTGGATTTTCAAAACAAAAAATTTTCCACGTCTCCCTCCATTCACTGCCCGGCAAAATTCAAGCCAGTTCGAACGCACAAACTAACCTTGATGAAAATAACTTGGCATCTCTCTCTCTCTCTCTTTTTCTCTCCCCCCCCCTCTCTCTCTCTCTCTCTCTCTCTCTTGCAGCCTTTACTGCATTGGAAGTGCCGGAAACGAACGCCTTCATGTGGTCGCACCGATATAACTGGGAGGTGGAGCTGCCTAGTTGTACGGACGTCCCTCAAAAGTCTCAGCTTTTTCTCGAATGGGGAATAGTGTTTGCAGGAGAGGTGCAGCTTCAGCCTGCAGTCCACTGGGTTCACATGCAGATGGGCCTGAGGTTGTAGCTACCACTACTACTACCACTACTACCACCACCACCGCCTCTGCCACCACCACTACTACTCCTACCGCTATGGTGATTTTTTTGTGCTATATATTTGCTACCTTCAGACGATTTACCAGAGAAAAATCGTCTGGGGATAGGAAGAATAAATATAGAAATCACGACATCGTACTGAAAGAGTTAATGAAGTTAATGAAATCTGTATCTAGCCTCTAGGGAAAAAAAATCCTTCCTCACACCAAATGTAATCGCCCGCAGACATCACGAAAAAAAATCCACGTTAAATTAAATCGCCCGGAGATACCAAGAAATTATGGCAAAGGCGTCAGTAAAAGTTAAATCAGATTTCCATTATGAATACGTTTACCGCACCTTCCTGCATTCACAGCCTCTCTCTCCCTCTCTCTCTTTGTACAGTATGTATGCGTGTGTGTGTGTTTGTGTGTGTGTGTTCTTTAGGATCTAGCTGCTTGGTTGTGTGTGGCACCAAATGGCTTTAAAGTGATAATAAAAGACAATGGGAGCAATATAAGTGCCTTTAATATTATCAATTATGCATATTTGATTACACACATACGTTACTTTACCAGTTAGTGGAAGCCAGTACTTATATAGTTTTAAAATTTCTCGTAACATGAAGGAGTAGTGATAATACATAAATAGATAAAAAAGAAAAAAGAAAAATGAAGAAATGAAGAAAGAAAGACAGACAAGACAGACGCAAGAGTAAGTAAAATAAATAAATAAATATTGCAAGCACAGCACTTAAATTTATCGTTCTTGAAAAAATATTGGAAATCAATACGTTAGTACTTATGGCACATATTTCAAGTTATACAATCTACCTATATTTAATCTTTAATCTATCTACATAATAAATACATAAGAAGGACGTTTAAAGCAACACTTATAACCAGTATCCAGCTCATCTCAAATCAGCCAGACATATCGACAGAACTAATGAGCTTCGTCTGGCACAAGCAATCTGATAAAATATTGGAACCCTGAGTGGCCGAAACATTGATGAAAGCTTGCGACGTCGGTGGGAAGAGGACTGCTGCGAGGCTGGTTAGTGGTCAGCAAAGAAATGGTGTCGCTCAGGCCGGACCAACGCCTTCCTTCCGCGTTCATTAGCCAGAACTATGACGGGTTAAATAACCTGCCATTCTGAGTTAACAGTTGCCAATATCGCTGTTAAACACGCTTTACTCATCACTACTAAAGTCAGCGTCTTTGATTATCCCTTTAGGTCTAAAATATAAACTTTATATTTTACTCCCCCAACGTCAGACGGTTTGTATCAAGTAAACTAACCACAACATAAAAGTTTAACAAGTGTAAAAGAACTAAATGCGGGAGTTTCTGTCATTCAAAAATCCTTAGTGAGTGGCTGACAGACAGTACAGTTACTAGTAATGCTCCCACATCCAAAAAGGACCTCTACTAACGTCTTGGCCGAGAATTTGTTGTGTATTTGACAATTTATTTCAGATAAGGTCAAATGATTTCATCCAGCTCAGAGACACCCATCGCTGCCAGAGTTATAAAGAAAGAATAAGTCCCTTCCATCATTATAGTCACACAGGTTTTGGATGTCCTTGTTTCTTCAGTCCAGGCAACATGCTGATCCCATTCCCTTCAGGTTTCAGTCAGGCACACCAGTGGTTGAATCAGGGATGGCTGAGACGTCCTTGATTCTCCCGTAGAAGTGTAAGACCATTTAACTCCCAGTTCAGACGTTGTTACTTGTTGTCCTTGTCACCCCAGCCTCTTTCCTCTCCCTGGCCTCCTCCTGCTCCCTGGCGAAGGCGATCTGGGGAGGCGTTGATGAAGGATTTTAGTCAATATGAAGTCTTATACACACAACTGAAGTCTGAGGAAGCTTGGTTATAAAGTGTTCGGCAGTGTACGAGACAAGACAGAAATATAAACATGCAATCTGGTTTTGAGGGGCTTAGTAGCTGTACAGGTGAAGAAGCGCTGACGAGGAGCATGCGGCGTCCACCCGGGAGCCAAACCTCCTCATATTTCCGTTCACCTCACCGTGGGAAGGACCTTGATCGACCCTGGAGAGGCGCTGTCTACCACAAGTGAGCGCCAGTACTGCAGTTACTTTTAGGGCAGCCACCAAAGTTGCTTACCTGTGGTCGACGGGTGTGCCTGGACAGACAGACCGAGGTTAAGAAACAGCAGTAACGACGATGAGTGCAGAAAAGAGTGAAGGCAGAACTATAAACTAGGAATCTGACTTTGGAGTGTCTGGCAGTTGTATGCGCGAAGGAAAAAGTAATATAAAACAATCCCTCCACTAAAATAAAAGCCAAGTAAAGTCAGTAAATGAGTCACCTGGTCGAGGACGAACTGAGGGATGGGATGCGGGAAGGCGGGGGCGATGGGCAGCAGGTCGGACTGGGGCTGGAAGCCATTCTCGTCAGCCACAAACGTCATCTCGGCCACCTTACCGTCCTCCATGGGGTAACTGGAGACAGAAGAATAAGCATGATGAAGAAAATAGACTACGACATTGAACTGTTTCTATTTCAAGTCCTAGATAATGAAGATACTGTACAGAGAGAGAGAGAGAGAGCACCAACACTAACGTCCTCGACAGAACAGCTAGAGACAGACTTAGCAGCGTGACTGGCAAGGAAAACTCAAGCCTGTGACATGCAACCATCGATCTGCATTCACGGTCTTTATTCTAAGTCCTAGATAGCGAAGATCCTGTTCAAGGAGCGACAATACTAGACCTCCTCCACGGGGTGGCTTGAGACTTGAGTACCAATCTCTCTCTCTCTCTCTCTCTCTCTCTCTCTCTCTCTCTCTCTCTCTGCTCACCTGAAGACACCTGCCATGTTCGCCCCGCCGTTGGCCCCTTGTGATCCCGACATCTGCACCTTGATACCATTCTCGGCCTCGAAGTCAGAGCTGTGTGTTCCCTCTGCGTCGGGGGTGTGCTGGGTGTTGTGCATGATGGCTACCACGCGTTGCCCGTCTGCTCCAGTGCGGGATGCTTCTGCGATCGCCACATCTCCCTCAGCGGTCACCAGCCCAGCGATGACCATTAGCACCACGAGAACTATTTCCTGATTTGGTAGGAGAGAAGAAAGATACCTGGATTAATGCCCAAGTTCTTGATGGTCACTTCTCGCTTCCCGTCTGCATCAATCTTGGACACTGTGGTCACTGCATCCCTGTCTTGCCCCGCTGCTACTCCAGTGACTAATATTCTGTTGTTTTGGTAGAGGAAGAGAAAAAAAATGCTGAGATCTATCTATCCACCTACGAGTATCTATCTACCGCCAGACGCCTTAAGCTCGGAAGGGGATTGCAACTACTACTACTACAATTACTATTACTGACCGAATGTACAACACACCAATCTTCTCTCTTTGGAAAACAAAAAATTATTAACAGTCATGACACAGAACCCAATGACAATGTACTGTACAGTCCACATTCATCCTCACAGAGAAGCTTAGTGTATATAGGAATTCATACAAAAACTTCACTTACTAACCAAGTTCATGGCTGAGGAGGGAAGACAAATGCTGTAGACAGCGACACGACGTAGATAAAACTTGCAGACAAACTGATGCGTCTTGTGTGTGTTCTCGTCCTTCACTATATATACCCTCAGTCGCCTTCCTTTCTAAACTCATTATCCCTTAACCCCACTTGATCACACCCTCCACCATAATATTTGAGCAGAAAACAGCGGGAGGGACACAGAGACATGGAGACCTTGCTTTCACTTTCTATCAACACCTTCCCTTCCGCCCTGTCTGTCTGTTTGTCGGTCTGTCTATACCCCTCCCCGCCTGTCCCTCTCCTTCTCTCCTTCCCCCCACTCATGTCTGTTTCTTTGCTCCCTGTCTACTTCCTTACCCCCTATCTAGTCCCTCACCCCTTCGTCCCCTACTGCTCTGTCCTAGGGAGCGGGGCCCCCCCTCCCTCTCTCTCACTGCCTCGTCTGCCCTCTCCCTCCTTGCC
>JAGKTI010008708.1:10106-26961 GCA_018397915.1 Birgus latro
CACACACACACACACCTACATATACTAAGGCCGGGTGCTTAGCACGTTACTGCCATTTTGATGTGGTTAAGCTTTACGAAAATTCGAAAAGACATTTTGATTATTAACTGCAAATTATTAGCTCCTTGAAAGCAAGTGTATCGCAAGAGAAACTGCGAGTACACCTACAACTCGAAAGGTTATTAATGCGTTTTGGGAGTCGCAGTGATTTTTAAATCGATGGGCTGTAAGTATGAAACTATTTGTTCCCTGTGGAAATTAAACTTGTAAAATAACATTCCTTTGCTTCGTTTCATCACTTGGGCCTAACATTAAAGCAGATCATATTTAGTTTTAAAAAAGAAAAAAAAAGTAACAGCATATTGCTTCAAATATCACTAAAAATTGATGTGGCAAAAATACTCAACAATAACAGTGTTGGATGAACCTCGGTGACTTTTTCTGGAATTTGAGAGTAGGATATAATATGATAACACAGATTTTATGAACTGTTTTTATGTAATGTATTTTATTATTATAACAGAAATATGAGGGCAATGATGCGATCTGCAGTAGAGCGTAAGCGTCCTATGAGAAGCGTCAACATTGACGTTGGGAAGGCGTGTAAGCGGTTGTGTGTTCTCATCATAGTCTGTGTCCAGCCTAATGTAGGTATGAACTTTAATTAGATAAACTAGAGTAAACACTTCCCTTGTATGTTAACACCTGTTTAGGGTAAAGGAAGCCAAACACCGTCTTTGAGTATACTGTACAGCTGTAAGTTTTCCTTTTTTCTTTTCTTTTTTTCCATGATTGATAGGGATCCTCGAACCCACAGTTTTCATAAACGACCTTCATTTTGTACTGGAAATAAGCCACCTTAGTTCTGTCAATGAAGATAACATTGCAGGGGATTCCAATGTTTTCTCAGTTGTGGATGCTTAATGCTCGTACAGTCAATGAATATGAGGATTTTCATTTACTAAGTCCGTGAAAAGCTTCAGAAAATTGGGAATTTGTTAATAAAAGAACCGAAATGAGGTAATCAATTCTTGATTGGCATGGATGATAGTATTAATAGATTAACTGAGCGTGACCAAAAGAAAGCCAAGATTTTAGATTTTTACCTCTTCATTGTTTACAAGGGGGACTTGTGATCCCACAAGTAATTTTAAAAAACTAGCAGTTGATGGAGAATATTGATTTAACTCGCCCTGTCCCGACCGCTTTTCTACCCAATCCACCACCAGAACCCAACCGATTTTCAACTTGCCTTTTTTTTTTTTTTTTGGCTCAAACCCTTGCTTTTGGTGAGAAACATTGAAAATTCTGCACGAAAGTGCTCACCTTTAGTGAAAATATTCTAAACAGGTGAGAGATCCCTCACCTGGATATCGCATTCTATGATGCCGCGCTCCATAAAAGACGCGCCCTATGTGAGGGAAACATAACCAAAACCACACAGCCTCGTAGATGTTTATTCATTTGGTATGAATTTATATGTAGTACAAGAGTATATTACTTTTCACACAATAATACTGTATAGGTGATATAAGCGTTGTTCTCTCACCAAACACACCAACATATCTTACCTACCTTGGTGATGTTACCTCCACATTACTTCTGTTCATTACTCTGTTCATTACTATCTCTGGTGCCATGTAATCTTTGTCCTCCACATCAGGAATCATTTTCTCCTTGAATTTTGTCGTTGGAGAGACCTTGGTGCTACATGTCTTTACTAGCCAGGTCATTGCTAACAGGTGAGTGGGGGGGGGTTGCACATGGTCAGGCAGTGTCAACTGCCAGGATGGAGGTAGAGGAAGGTCTCCCACATATGAATACCAAAAATCACCCGTGATTCTTGAAAAATGTGCAATCAATGGGCCTTGCAATTGACTGACGTACGATGCACGTCGGTGGGTCTCAGCATGAAAAAAAGTTGTGACGTGCATCATACGTCAGGGGGACGGGGCGGGTCAAGTCCTGAAAACATTGAAAAATTTTTGAGGTATTAAAAGACTGATAAATCTCCAGGACCAGATTGGTTGCATCCAAGAATGTTCAAGGAACTCACATGAACTTGCTACCCTTTTGACTTGTTTATCCATGTCAAAATGGAGAATACCTGAAGAATGGCACACAGCAGATGTAACTGCTATACACAAAGGATGGATATAAATGCTGCCCTGGTCATAATCAACCAGTCAGCTTGACCAATATTGATTAAAATATATGAAACATTGGGTTAAATTATCGTTTCAACCCCTAACGGAAGTAGATTTTGATTTTTTTTTTTTTCAGTATTTTAGACAATTCTAAGACATTTTTCTTCTACAACATTTTTCTCACAAGTTATTATTATTTTACTCTTGAAGATAACCTAACCTAACCTATCCTTGAGGGGTAAAATAAATATAATTTGCGACGAAAATGTCATAGAAGAAAAATGTCTTAGAATTTTCTAAAATATCGAAAAATGGATCAAAAACTCGTAATTCTGTTAGGAGTTGAAACGATAGTAGAACCAAACACTGATAATGAAAAATACCTGTCAGGTCCTCAACATTACAGTTACTTACAATCTTAGGTAAATGGGTAGAGGCTTTTGGTAAAGAAAATTGTATTGATGTAGCCTCTTTTTTTATAGTTCCTAGGTACCGGTAGGTTAGATTAGATTAGGCTAGGTTGGTTAAGATTAAGGTTAGGTTTCAGTGTAGGTTAGATTGGATTAGTTTTTGTAAAATTGTTTTTATTTGGTTATGGTAAGCTTAGCTTAGTTTCACTTTGGTTAGGTTAGTGTTGGAGTAGTTAAAGAAAAGTTTAGGTTAGATTGTGTTACTTTAAACTTGGGTTATTTAAGTTGTTAAGTTAGTTTATCTTTGGAATGGGGTAGGTTAAGGTTAGCTCAGTTTAAGTTAGGTTAGATTAATCTAAGTTTAGGTTTGTGTTAGGTTCCACACTGTTTAGGTTATTCAGTAAAAGATACTCAGATTTTGCCCTGTATACATCTTTTTCTTCCCCTATACTTGGCAGCCAAGTATTACTTTTTATTGCCATCCCTTTTCTACTCTCAGAAACCCCTTCTTTTCTCCTTAACTGCAGCTTTTACACCCTCATCCCACCACCATGTTACTTTATGTATGGGGGGGGGTCCCTATATCCATCCACACACTGGATCAATAACTCTCAGGAGATTATTCTTGACAGCTCTGTATGATTCATAAACATTTCTGTCAACAGCTGTTGACAGCTCCCTGTCCAGCTGCCACTCTTCTTATTTCGCCATAGAAGGCATCCCATACTTCTTAGTTTTTTAACCTCGAATTTTTCCTCCTAGGTCCATAGGTCCTCTTCTTCATCACCCACTCTTTAAGCTGCATGCCACATACCAGTAATTTGTGTTGTTGCACACACTTTTCACTCCCTATAACTTGAACCAGCCTCCTATCAGCTCTCCTGACCAGGAAATAGTATAGCTGGACACTATAACCTCCAGACTCTTATGTAATTAACCTACTCTATCTCTTCCTAAAATGCATTTGCACACAATAATGTTCCATGCCACCCCAAACTTGAGTATCCTTTTTCCTTCCACATTCCTCATACCATATGCACATCCCCCATATACCCCTTCATATTCTTGAGCTGCTTCACCCACATGACCATTTAAATCTCTTCCCAAAACTACAATCTCATCATCCCCCATACCATTTACTGTACTACACATATCAAGTCATCTGAAAAAATCTTTTTCTACATCATCCAAGCCAGCCTTTGGAACATGCTGATATGAATAAAATTGTCACCCAACTGAACAAAACTTTCGCTACTATAATCCTTTTGTTCACCGTCATTGCATTGATGGCATATTCCACCCATATTTCCATAACCAGCACACTCACACCATCATATCCATCTGCACTACCCTGCCAAAGTAGCCTCTATCTACAGTCCCTCCCAACAATCATTCTTGCTGATCCACCCCTATATTTGACCTTCTGTACATAGCCAATATCCACCCACCTAATAGTCATGGCCTCCGCTACTTCCCCCGCCCTGCTCTTCAAACTACCCACATTCCAAGATGGCAGTCTGATCCCCTTGGGTGATTTATTTCCTCAGGCTTGCATTTTTTCTCATTGTTTATTGTCATTCTGTAAAATTAAACAAAGGGGAGAGACATACTGTACCACAGGCCCCACTCATCTGTACAGTCCCAATTCCAGGCATGGGATCTGGGACTCATAGCTCACCAGCCTTGACCAGAGTCTGTGTCATTGGCCTTAGGGCACCCTGCCAGGACAGCTACAGGGACACCCTCCAGCTGCACCTTGGCACTGTAAGTGCCCGGCCATTATGCACTCACTGATAGGGCAGTCTCCTTGGGTGCTACTCCTGGATCTGGGACTCTCTGTTGGGCTGAAGTGGCAGCCTGGAAACCACAATGCTCTGTACCCACTAGCACAGATCCACGTAGCAGGGGAAAGTTTTCTGGCTGCATACCCCTGCTGATGTCAGGCCATGACATAGTGGAGTATGTTGTGTGATATGTAAAGTGCATGTAGAGAAGTGCATGAGATAGAGAAAAGTGTTTCGGAGAGTATGCTGGCCTACTCTCCATTTTAGTGTCACACCGAAAAGGCCCGCAAAGGGGGATAGTCAGGATATTCTGATTGCTAGTGAAATAGGATCTCCAGCTTTCCTTATCACTAGCATTCCCATCCCCCTCAGGAGTACCACTCTGATTGGCTGGGTATAGTGCTGGTGCATAGCATTCAGTAGTAGCTGTGCTAGTAAGTCTTGTAGAGTAATAATGTGAGTAACGTTTTCTGCTTACCTTGCATTTCCAAAATGACATACACTGTGCGTTTTGTTTTTGAGTTCCCATCAGCTGAGACGCAGTCATCAGACATAATACAGTAAAACCTCGATATAACGGACTTCAGTAGACCGGAATTCGCTTTTATCAGACTCGAGGAGCTACCGGACCAAATTCCTATATACAGTATCTGAAAAAGTCCGATAAAGCCAGAAGCAGTCTGGACTGCCTGACCACTTCAGCTATGTTCACCACAATAAGGTAAATAAAAGACATGTTTATCAGTGTACAGTACAGTACTATTATACCATTTGATTAATGTAGTGAAGGTATAACACAGTACAGTACTGCAATGGTAGTGAAAACAGTTTAAAAACCATTGGTGCAATCCGGACTAATGTCTGATATATCGGAAAAAGTCCGGATTAGCAGGGGAAAGTCTGGATGTTGCTTTCATCGGAATTTCGCATTTTTGAGAATGGTTAGGGCCCCAATTAGTCCGTTATAGTGAGGTCTTACTGTACTGTAATTGGCAGAAGCTTCTACACAGAGAAGTATCATGCATTGTGATTAGACAAAGAGATCATCAGCTGAACGGGGGAAAATGCCCCCAAAGATAGTGACGCTAGTTCACCTCTGCCTATAGCTTGCAGTCACTGTACGATGGTGGGAGAAATGTCAGTACAGTGCATAGCAAAATGCTGACCCTCATATGGGGACCATAGCAGTGGTGCCCTTAAAGGGATGTGTTGGTACATCTGCCCCTGGGCTGCAAGAAACCATTCGGCTTGTCACTCATTGTATACTCACTCAAAGTTTTACTACATTATGTGAGTGGATGGAGGACACAAATAATGAATATTAACAGCAGTGAAACCTGAAATACAGTAATCCCTTTATTCTTCAGATGCCCATTATTCGGATCCCTCACTATTCGGACCTCGTGGGCTGTCCACCCCCCAAAATGCCCAGAAATTCGAAAAAATCCGGAAAAAAATCCGATTTTTTAAGACCACGTCAGTTTGAATTTCCCGCGTGCGCCGATCGGCTGTGTTTACGCGCGTAGTGCCTGTCTGTCCGTCCGATTTCCCGCTCCGTTTCTGGCTCGTAGACACGCTCCGACAATGGCGGCCGAAGTGATTGGTTTTGTGGTGATGCCCTACCTCCTGCAGGGCCTGATGCTGCTCTTTACCTTCTTCATCATGTGTGATGATGGCCCTGCCTCCTGAGAAGAGGAAGAAAGTGGTTCTGACTCTGGAGAAGAAGAGGGAAGGGTATTGGAGAAGGTGGACGCCGGGTGGCCGACATCACAGATTCGTCGTGAATTCAATCTCCCTCGCTTCACCTTGTTTGATATCAAGAAGTCCAGAGACAAACTACAGCCGTACACGGCTGATTTCGCTTCGAAGACCAAAGACCAAACGAAACGTGGAGAGGAAGGTGATGTTTAGTCGTAAGTATGCAGACATCGACCGGTCCACGCTGATTTCGTATCGACAACGTGCTGCTGGTGTGTTGGTACGTGGAACGGAGCTGAAAGCTGCTGCTGAGAAGTTCGCAAGGCTCCAGGACTCGTCACTAGACCACACGGGAATTTACTGTTATGTACAGTGCAGTGAAGTGATGTGATCCCAGTTATGCAAAAAAAATGTTGTGGAAAGTGTTGGTGAGAAGTGCTGGTGATTGTCAATTGCAAAGGTGTGTGTGGTGCAGTTTCTTCGTGTCAGAGTCTGAGATGATAGAGCGAGTTATACATCAGGACAGCGGCTTCTTTTTCATAAGTACCCAAACTTTATCAAAATTCCTTGTTTTGTTCTCTCCATATCATTAATCTCATGCATAAGCTGTGTGCAAGATGATTTCCATAATGATTTTCATGTCTAACCTGTTTTCAGCTTGCTGTAAATGTGTTAAAAAATTTCCCTAAACGTTAATCATAATTTCCTGCTTTCAATTTAATTTTTTCATGCATGGTTTTAAGTGCACCAGCTATGAAAAAGGTGAATGCTAGTGAATTTCATGTCCGATCATAACCTAACCTAACCTAACATTGTGTTAACCATAATTTCCTGCTTTTAATTTAATTTTTTCATGCATGGTTTTAAGTGCACCAGCTATGAAAAAGGTGAATGCCAGTGAAATTCATGTCCGGTCATAACCTAACCTAACCTAACCTAACATTGTGTTAATCATAATTTCCTGCTTTTAATTTAATTTTTTCATGCATGGTTTTAAGTGCACCAGCTATGAAAAAGGTGAATGCCAGTGAATTTCATGTCCGGTCATAACCTAACCAAACATTGTGTTAATCATAATTTCCTGCTTTTAATTTAATTTTTTCATGAATGGATTTAAGTGCACCAGCTATGAAAAAGGTGAATGCCAGTGAATTTCATGTCCAGTCATAACCTAACCTAACCTACCCTAACATTGTGTTAATCATAATTTCCTGCTTTTAATTTAATTTTTTCATGCATGGTTTTAAGTGCACCAGGTATGAAAAAGGTGAATGCCAGTGAATTTCATGTCCGGTCATAACCTAACCTAACCTAACATTGTGTTAATCATAATTTCCTGCTTTTAATTTAATTTTTTCATGCATGGTTTTAAGTGCACCAGCTATGAAAAAGGTGAATCTCTGTCTATCTATCTATTGCCAGACGCCTTAATCCCGCACGGGGTGGCCACAAACAAATCGCCTCCATGTCACTCTGTCCCCTGCCATTTCACTACCACGCTCCCAACTCACACCCCCCTCTCTCATATACCTCTCCACTCCATCCCTCCATCTCATCCTTGGCCTCCCCCTCACTCACATACACTCTCCTCGTCAGTCTTTCACTCTCCATCCTCTCCACATGCCCAAACCACCTTAACGTGCTTCTCCTAACGCTTCCCATCACATCCTCAACCACACCACAACGCTCCTTCACTTCCTCATTTGGTAGTCTCTCTCTCCATGTGACTCCACATGCTCCTCTCAAATAACTCCTTTCCACTGCTCTCACTCTTGACTTCTGTCCTTCCATCAGGGTCCAAGCTTCACTTCCATATGTCAGAGTTGGTATCACAATACTGTCATGTAACAACTTTTTCACTTCCATGCTCACCTCCCTGTTTCTTATCACTGCTTTCAACGAACCAGCAACCTTCCTTCCCTGCTGTACCCTTTCGAGCACTTCACCCTCCAGACTTCCATCCTTACTCATCACACTGCCCAAGTACTTAAATTCACTCACATTCTCCATATCCTTCCCATCCAATCTCACTGTACATTCACTGGCTTCACTTCTCTCGAAGACCATCACTTTACTCTTCCCTACATTCACCTTTAGATTCCGTTTCTTACACACTCTCCCAAACTCATCTACCAAGCCTTGCAGCTCCCTTTCATCTTCGCTCAACAACACAGTATCATCTGCAAACAACAGTACAGGGAGTTTCCAAACACTGTCCTCACTTACTAGGGCCACTCCAACACCCACTGCCCGACCTTGTATCTCTTTTATAACCCCATCCATATACAGATTGAACAACCATGGAGACATGACATCCTTGTTTCAATCCAACCTTCAGATGGAAAGATTCACTCAGTTTGCCATCCACACGCACTTTGATTATTGTGCAAGATGATTACCATAAAGATTTTCATGTCTAACCTGTTTTCAGCATGCTGTAAATGTGTTAAAAAATTTCCCTAAATGTTAATCATAATTTCCTGCTTTAAATTTAATTTTTTCATGCATGGTTTTTAAGTGCACCAGCACCTATGAAAAAGGTGAATGCCAGTGAATTTCATGTCCGGTTATAACCTAACCTAACCTAACCATTTTTCTGGTAACAATTTACATCATTTACTGTATTTGATGCTTTGTATCCAATAACTTAGTGCATAAAATGTGAGAAAAGATGATTTCCATGTCCGATACTTACTTATACTATGCTGGCAAGTTCTGACCACCTATGCCTCACTCACCTCTAAATCATCATTTTTTGGTTAAATTTCAATTAATTCATGCTTTGTGTGCATTATTTATGTGAAAAGGGACCTAAATAAGTGCTATACATGTCCGGTAGGGAGGTAGGAAGGTAGTTTTCTGATTTAGGTTAGGTTAGGTTAGGTTAGGTTAGGGTCATGAATGACCAGTACTGGAGCTTCAGGGCCCAATATTCGGACAAGACCACTGTCCAGACATGCCTTTGGCTCTATTGCGTTGAATAATGGAGGGATTACTGTATTACCTAAGATAGTTTTTAGTTTTGGATGAGTAGGATGCCATATTCATTTGTGTGAATTTCCGTTAATTTGACCTACTTGTGTATCAGCCAATCACATAATTGGATATTACAAAGCACACACCACAGTACTTACATTTGTGTTAGAAATTGTTGTCATACATCGGGTGAACCAAAACATTGCCTGTATATAGCCTACTCTCACAGGAAATATTTTATTGGAAATTTAAATTCTTTTGTAACCATATTTCAGAGAGTAAATGTGCAGTGCGAGATATATCAGCAGGCAATATGAAATAGCTACCCAGACATCATGGGTGTATGAAAAGGCAAAATTAATATTCCCATTCTTTTACAACCTAAGCCAAGTTGAAAACCAGCCTTACATTAAATATACTGTAGTTTATAGCTGCCTGAAGCACAGCATACTGCCATTATAAACTAGAAATATGTAGGTTATAAAACATAACAAAAAAGACACTCAGGAGGAACACTTCAGGTAGTGTAATACAGTAGCACTGTAATGAATAATGAAACCAAGCAACTCCCATATTTACTCCCCATGGTGCCACAATTTTGCATACATATCATGTGCTTATATTCACTTCAGGTCTCAAAAAGTTCTGCCTCTAAGATGTTTTTGCTTTGAGTTATTAATAAAGCAAAAATTTCATACAATTGACTGGATGAGGGTATTAAAAAACTAGAATAAAGTGAAATACAGTAGTGTTAATTGGAACTTTATGTGAGAGTAACATTACTTTTGCTTGTCCACGTATGCAGGCACACTTTTATTGCCATACCACACTTGTTAGTCTGGTGATGAGCTCTCAGGTTCTAAATGATTGTTGCTATTGCGCTACAGTATGAGTACTGGAAGTGGAGGCACACGTTGTTATTTATGAATGACCATTAAATGATCCTTTGTTTATACAGTCTTAGATTTTTAGATTTTTATTTATTTTTTTTAATGTATACAGTAGGCGCGGAAAGTATTGACGGTTTTTTGCCGACGTCATTCTTCTTCGCGTTAAGTGAAGTAGGGTCAATACTACCCTCCCCTGTGATGCGAAATGAGCTGACGCTTTTTCAATGGGAGCTGGCAACCCTGCTTGATAGGTTTGGCACCACAGGAGCAGGCTCAGTAATGTTTGGGCAGCCACAGGAGGAGGATTGTCTCTGTGTGTGATGCACCACGAGGGCATGTTTTGACTCAAATAACACAGTTATTTGGTTACCTACCACATTCTCATCATGCCTAAAGTAACCACAAGCAAGGACAAACGTGTGGAAGTGATTACTTTATACAAAGCTGGCCACAAACTCCCATTTATTGCAAATCAGATGGTGTTAGACTGAGGACAGTGCAGAGACTGGTGAAGTGGTTCAAGGACAGTGGGGAGGCCATTCCTCCCACTCCACTTCCCAAGCCTGGGAGACCTCGTAAGACAACCTTCAGGACCCGTCAGCTGATCTCAAGGCAAGTTAGCAAGGATCCAAGGCTAACAGCATGGGATTTAAAAGAAAAGAACCCACAGTTGCTGGCAGATGTGTCTGTCAGAAGTGTGCAGCAGCTGTTGCATGACGATCTGGGCTACAGGAGTTTTTGTGCTCGTAAAAAACCACTGCTAACTGCACTTCAGAAGAAAAAGAGAGTAAATTTTTGTAAGAAATATCTTGCCTGGAGTGAGGAGCAATGGAAAACTGTGCTTTGGAGTGATGAGTCAACATTTACTGTCACTGGTACCCCTTCATCATGAGTGTACCGCAAACCAGGCAGTGACCCCCTGGACCCTAAGTACACTTCCAAGTTTGTGAAATACCCAGCCTCACTCATGGCTTGGGGCTGCTTTACATATTATGGTGTTGGTAGGTTGTTAATTCTACCTGCAAATGAAAAAGTGAACCAGAACAATTATTTGAAGCTCTTATGTGATGTTTTAAGTGACTCTTTTGATAAAACCAAGGCAAGAGTATTTATGCAAGATTCTGCCCCTGCACATGTTGCAAAGTCAGTGAAACAGTGGCTAACAGACTGTGAGGTTCCCTTTATTCGAGACTGGCCCGGAAACAGCCCAGATATCAATCCCATTGAGAATTTATGGGCGCACATGAAGCGGCAGCTGCGTAGTATGGACACATCATCTTTGCCTAAACTTGAGGCTGCAGCTATGGAGCAGTTTTAGTCCGTCTGTTCTGCAAAACTACGCCATCAGTCTCCCCAGACGCCTTAAGAAGATAATAAAGGTGAAGGGGAATGCCAGTAAATACTAAATTCAATGGTGAGTGTTAATTTATTTGTTTCTCCTTGCTAACCACAAGAATGTTTTCTTTTTTTAAGATGGCGTCAACACTTTCCGCGCCTACTGTATATGTTGCTGTTTTCACTTATAATGATTGCTATGATCCCATAAAGAGATTTTAGCAGCATTTTATGTATTTTTATGTTCAGTCACAATTTTTCCTTATACAGGTGCTATAATCTCCTATGAAGCCTCAGTGGTCACCAGCATGCAAGCCTACTGTCATTGCCAATTCTAAGATGACCTCTGAACTTAGTCACTCTAAGGTGTGTCAGTATCATTGATTAAACAGTTGTATGGTGGAATAAGCAGTAAATGAAGTCCAGTTAAGTGAAATAAATACCTATGTAGGTGAGTTGGAAACCTGTTATGCTGTGTGGTTATTTCTAGAAACAGATCGCTCATGAATGGATATCTTAATGTGTTCAGTTTATAATCAGTCAATAATTTATTTTCCTGCAACTCATCCCATTCATAAAACAAGGTTTGCATGTAACTGATGGTTTGACTTTTGTGTAAAATGCCACCAGGGGCATAACATTATAGGTTTCCTGCTCATATTAGCCTAGCTTTGGACCTTGCTGTTTTGAAATGGAGTTGGCTATCCCCCCCCCCCCCCCAAGAAGACTGCCCAGGCACAAGCATAGGAAAAAGATTTTAGTCTTGGTCACCATTTAAGAAAAAAAAAATGAAGTACTTTAATCATTGATCTTAAATATTTCGTGGGAGTAAGTAGCACTTAGAAGTATGTTGAAATTCTGACTCCAAATTTGTTAAATCAGTGAGCTCTGCTTGTGGTGTTTTGTTTTGTACAAATGCTCAAATTATATTAATGAGTGATTCCCTTTTAAATGTTTTGGAGTTTATTTCTCAGTAACCACGTTTCTGTATCATCATGTGATTTAAATCATGTTAGCTACTAGTCTTATGCAGTTTGTCTCCAGTTTAGAATACACTGTGAAATTGTGTGATACCATATATATTCCTTTTTGTCTTATCTGTAGTACTAGCTGGTTATGGTAATTATCAGCTGGCATGGTGGTAGAACTCCTGAATTAAAATGCATTGTTGCCTACAAGCTATGATTTGAGTTCCAAGGATGTTTTTTTTTTTTTTTTTTTTAAGCTGCCATAGACAATGGACATAAGTTGGTCTTGTACCCTAAAATGTTCAGGACTGGTTGCATAGTCTCAGGCCCCTAAGGTTCAAAGGAGGCATAATGGGACTGGCAGTTACTGTTTTACCTGCATACAATGTTGGTGTAGCTTATTTCTCTTCAGCCATGTCCTGCATATGATTTTCTGGGAATGTACAGTACTACAGTACTCTGTTTTTCATTGTTATGGTACTACATAGTTTTCCAGTTTCAGGTTGCTAATTATTTTTATTATTATTATAGTGGTAGGTGGGGGCGTTCACTATCCACTCACTTGATTTAGTGCTGCATTCAGTGTCTGCTCTCTCTCTCTCTTCAATCCTTCCTCTTCTGTCTCTCCTTCACTCTTTCCTCTTCCTTCTGCTTGCAGGTGACTTTACACTCCCTCTTCTGTCTTTCTTTTCTTCATTCTTTCCTCTTCCTTCTGCCTATGGGTAACTCTACATTGAGTGACAAGCCAAATGGTTTCCTGTACACCAGGAGACCATTTGCTACACTGGGTGGTAACCATATATTTAACCAAATTATGGCACCTGGTGGTTTAATGGGTAATTAAAGTATTCCAGTTGGATTAAGCCTTTGTAGGTTTTTGTCCAAGGGGTGGCTGTGGTTTATTGCATACGTAATGCCATCATAGTCGGTAAGATAAAGGGGGGTAAACATTCCAAAGGCCCGACCCATTGCACAGTCTCAGGTCCAGGCAATGGATCTGGGACCCCTAGCCCACCAGCTTACCAGTGGCTGTGGTAGTGGCCTCGGGGCACCCTGCCAGGACAGCTGCAGGGACACCCTCCAAGCGCAGCTTGGCACTGCAACTGCCCCACCATTATACACCCACTGATAGGGCAGCCTCCTGGGGCGCTACTCCCAGGTTCAGGCCCCTCTCTTGAGCGGAAGCGGCAGCCTGGAAACCGCAATGCCCTGTACCCTCTAGCACAGGTTTGAACCCCATCTTGCCCCGGACCCATGATCTATGCCAGCGGAACCCCCGTCACGCCTCCCCCCCCGAGTCCACCACTAGGTAGTGGGGGCAAAGTTTTCTGGCCGCATGCCCTTGCTGGCATCAACCCCTGTAACGTAGTGGGATACGTTGTGTATTATGTAAAGCACATGTGGTGTAGTGCATAGGATAGTTAGAGGAAATGTTTGGGAGAGTATGCTGGTCTACTCTCCATGTTACTGTCACACTGAAAAGGTCAGCAAAGGGGGATGGTTAGGTAGCTAGTGAAACAGGAGCTCCAGCTCTCCCTATCATCAGGGTTAAGGGACTGAACAGGGAGGCTGCCAGGGATCGAGCAGCATGGAGAGCCGCCATTAGGTGACCAAGGCCGACACATGGAAGCATGTTGGAGCCTTCAAAAACTAAACGAAATGAAACGAATACCACTCAGGGATGAGTGAGGCTGATCACTCTCATCTTAAATGTCAGGATCAACTTGCCTAGCCCCAGGGTCCTACGCTTCTCACGGGCCAACATAGGATTGGATGATGGACAATGAATTATTATAATTATTATTGACAGAAGTCAAGAGTGAGAGCAGTGGAAATGAGTTATTTGAGAGGAGCATGTGGAGTCACATGGAGAGACAGACTAACAAATGAGGAAGTGAAGGAGCATTGTGGTGTGGTTGAAGACGTGATGGGAAGCGTTAGGAGAAACACGTTAAGGTGGTTTGGGCATGTGGAGAGGATGGAGAGTGAAAGACTGATGAGGAGAGTGTATGTGAGTGAGGTGGAGGGGGTGAGAGGGAGGGGGAAGCCGAGGATGAGATGGAGGGATGGAGTGGAGAGGTATATGAGAGAGGGGGGTGTGCGTTGGGAGCGTGGTAGTGAAATGGCAGGGAACAGAGTGACATGGAGGCGATTTGTTTGTGGCCACCCCGTTCGGGATCAAGGCGTCTGGCAGTGGATAGATAAATAGATTATTATTTTTAAACCCAAGCAAAGGTGCACACTGCTAAGATCAGGGAAATTGAGAGGGTAGCTAGGCCTAATAACATTTCAGAATTAGAAAAGTGTAGAGGACTTTGAAGGTAAGGGAAAGTACGAGGTTAATAATGTTTAGAAATAAGAAAATTGTAGAGGGGTTTAAAGATTAGGGAAAATGTGAGGTTAGTGAAATTTTGAAATAAGGGAAGTCATTGCTACGTACAGATTGACAATCCTTTTTTGGTTTCGGGTTAACACCTTCGCCGGCTCAATCTGACTGGAGTGCCGTAATTACCCACTAAACCATCAGGTGCCAATGTGATTATATGGTTACCACCCAGCATAGTAAATGGCTTCCTGGTGTACAGGAAACCATTTGGCTTGTCATGCAGTGTAGAGTCAGCCATTGGCAGAAGGAAGAGGAAAGAATGAAGGAATGTCAATTTTAAATTACACAGCCCGGGGCTCCTACGCTCCTCATAGGGCAACAGTAGATGATGGATGGATTAAGAACAATATAATTTACTTGATGTCTAAGAAGTAGAAGTTTAATCTATGAACCTCTTCATGTTGCGGCGCAATTTGGTACTATTCCACTAACGGTAGCTCGATCGGTAGAGAGTTGGCTTGCGGTCCCGTGGGACCCAGGTTCGAATCCTCGCTGGTGCAGGGAACAGTTTAAGGATTTGAATTTCATTAAATCAGGCTTTACTGATCTACCAGAAGACCCGCCGACATGTCGTAAAAATGACCCCGCTAATACCAATACACCAGTCCTGTATGAGACAGCCCTAGCATGTATTCAATATGGACGGTGGGTGTTAAGCGCCGAAGTGGTGACATGTAGATTGTAGGAGGACGACTGAGCCTTGATAGCAGGCTGTGAAGCCTATGCCCAGAGTCGGACACATAAAAAAAAAAAAAAAAAAAAAAAGNTGTCGGTAACCTGTTGCCCCCAAATGGTTCATAGTGTTATAAGTTCTCTGTAAATTTTGTAATGGTTATGACTGTGCTTTCATAGATCATGATCTCATTGGCAACACCTTGTGAGGGAAATGAACATCTTGTGTCAATGACATGAAGACAGATTGTGGGTTAGGGGCGTTGGGGAATAAAAGGGGGTTTATCTGTTTGAATACCAGGCCTCTTGCAACACAGTTAACACATTTTTATTTACAGGAGAAAACACTGCAATAAGAAACACTAATGTGAAAGCAATACAGTATTTAGTTACCTGGGCCATTCCAGTGAGGCTAAAGGAACTTTTAACCAGCAAGGCAAATGGACAGGGGTTCTAGTCATAATCTGTTCGAATACCAGGCCTCTTGCAACACAGAACACATTTTTATTTACCGGAGAAAACACTGCGATAACAAACACTAGTGTGAAAGCAATACAGTATTTAGCTACCTGGGCCATTCCAATGAGGCTAAATGAACTTTCAACCAGCAATGCAAATGAACAGGGATTCTAGTCCATGAGCCTTGCTTGTGCATGTACATCTCTTGTTACAAGCTACAAAAAGTCAAAGTTATGGGCCAAAATAGTGCAAAACTGAGTGTATTTTTTTCATACAATTAAATCAAACCTGGTATATTTTATGAACTAGTGGAGTTACAGCCCTCGTAAACCGTTTTGTACCAGATCATCCTTACGCTGCATAAAATTGTCGAGATAGTAAGAATTAAGTGTAAAGAAGCTATTCCCTTTAGTATCGTGACATCTTTTCATTCAGCTTAAGGTACTTCCTAGTGGAGTTAACCCATCCCGTCCCGACCGATTTCCAACCTCCAATACCCCCCCAGTCCCGAGCAATTTTTTTTTTTCCCCCTCCCCCTCAAACCTTCGCTTTTGGTAACATCGAGAATTCATAGAGAAATCGCCCTCCTGAAGCTATAAATGATGCTACAGGTGACGAGTCAGCCTTACATTTTCCCTTTCTCAGGGTATCTGGCTAAAGAAAACGAACTATGGAAGGGTTAACTAATTCAAGCCACTTTAAATTACGTATTTATTTATTTGGTACGAATTTATGTGTAATTCAAGACTATGTTGGTTTTCACACATTTATATAGGCAGTAGAAGCATTGTTCAGTCACCAAACATATCCACATATGGCACCTTCCTTTATGACATTACCACCTCATCACTTCCGTTTCTTGCTCTAACTTTTTCTTTGTCCTCCACCTCAGGAATCACTTTCACCGTCTCGTCATCGGAGAGACCGTGGGGGAACATGTCTTTACTGGCCAGGTCACTGATAACAGGTGAATTGCCAAGTGTGGGGGGGAAGGGGGAGGGGGGGGGGGGTCAGGTGGTGCCAAGCAATATCCCTACTTGACAGCAGATACATATGTCTACCAACAATCACCCATGAAACTAGAAAACTGTGCATATTATGACCCTTGCAATTGCGCAACGTACCCGTAC
>JAGKTI010008709.1:0-13618 GCA_018397915.1 Birgus latro
CGACATTGTGGGAACGATTGAACAATTCTGAAATCCATAGAATTTCGCTCATTCTCTTAACTGTCCGCTTCTGCACTTATATTTGCATCGAATTTTCAAAACTTTCGTCATTGCCTCATGAGTGACTGTCTCTATGTACAGACAGTGGATTCCACTGAGCGATATTTTGTGAATTATCGTTCCCTTATGCTCGCCTCTCAACCGTTAAGCCACGCCCATTTCACATGCTCGTGTCCTGGGCATTCGAATAAGTGAGCAGTCGGAGGTTGGCAGTCACGGGGCACAGAGTGCGATACCTAACGCAGATAGAGTCCTTCTTCTAGCGACGTCCAGTATCCTGCAGTATCGGCGTATTCCCGAATCTCCCACCAACCTGGTGATCGACTGTAGCAGCGTCAGTGCCGATAGCAGTGTTCGACCAGTGATGGATGCCCAGTCTATTCGCGTGGCGATCTCATCTCCTCTGACCAGTATTTCTTTATGTTGTTTCCTAAGCGTAAGGTTTTTTTAGCTATTCAGCTCAGTGCTTTATTTAGTTATTGGCTTGAGTGTGTGAGTGAGTCCATCCCCTTTGCTCTGATTTTTAAATAGATTCATGTAACGTAAATTTATTTTCATGTAATTAATAAATTTACAGTTCGTTTTCTTAAGGTATGTTAAATGTAACAGTCATGTTTGATTTCCCCACATTTAGCACACTTTCGCTACTCCAAATTACAACAACTCCTTATATTAATCACGACTGGTATCAAGGCCAGCTCTTGGTATTAATTCTTAAATCCGTTGTGCCAGCTAGGAGTTTGCATCAGCAAGAATCTGTTTATTATCATTATTATTTACTGTATGTCAAGGGGTGAACTAACTTTCTCAGAGGCGAACAGTACAGTAATACAGCCTTCTTGAGCAATTAGTCTCTGCTATGTACTGAAGAGAAAGTTTATAAAATTCCTGACTGTAGAGAATTGGTGAAGTAAGCCAGCATAAAAGTGAAATCGCTACTTGATTTCACGAGTCGATTCTTTTGTGACAATCGACAAGACAGTTATTACCATTGTCCATAGACATATTCTCATTTCCCTCGTGACTTCGGCTTCACATTCATTTATATACAAGCATATTCCCATAGCCCCCCTGACAAAGCTGTCTGGGAAGTTGTGATTTAAGCCAAAGAGTTTTATGGACGTGGCCATATCCCATCGAAGAGGATAGACCATTATTGAAGAAACTGAAGAAGCTCTAAGCAAAGTGGCAAAACCTAATGAAGAGCTCCAAGAGGCATGGTGGACAACAATTGAAAAATTATGAGAACTTCAGATTGTCAGAGAAGAATCTGTTTGACATCGCCCAAGAAAGTGCTCTCAAACTCATAAGCATTCCCTAGGACAAGGAATTCCTCAAGACCCAGCGTGAAGCTGGATGCTGAGGGTCCATGGCAGGTGTCGACCTCACTTTGGCTCAACGGGAGCAGGCTACCTTTCAGAGGAGATTGACGTATGAAAAGTACAGAGAATGAATCGCTCGTTGGGCACCTTAGGCGAACACTACAGGCCAGTTGCAGTCCTCTTCCTCCAATACTGAATCAACTAGTGAAGCTGAGAACGCTGATAGTGGTGAGCCCAGTACAAGCACAGCATCTTCCAAACGACTGCACGCAACACAGTAGACCATGAGCCTTGGTTTCGCTGCTGCTTTTGACAGAACGAATGTCAGTGATTTCAGTGCCTCATACATCCTTGCAGAGACGGTCAAAAGCCTTGGCCACGACGTGTCCGAGTACGCCATCAATAGTCCAGCGCCAAGCAGTTCAGAGAGAGACATCGGTTGGCGGCTGCTCTCACAGTCAAAGAGAGTTTTTCCCTTAAGGGCCCGTTTGTCGTTCACTGGGATGGTAACATGCTTGATGACCTCACAGGCCATGAAACCATGGACCGACTACCCGTTCGTATCTCAAACAAGGATGCTATCCAGTTACTCGGTTTTCCCAAGATTCCAGCTGGGACTGAAGAGGCCCAGGCTGAAGCTATCGTTATTGAGCTAGATCAAAGGAGAATTGCATATCCAGGAGTCAGAATGTGTTTCGACTCTACAGCTTCTAACACCAGATGTCGAACTGAAGCATGTGTGCTTCTCGTGTAGAAACTCTAGAAACTCTTGTTTCACTTTCCATGCAGGCACCACATCATTGAACTGGTATATGGGGCGCCTTTCAGGTATACAGTACTTCGTTGCCACTTCCGGCTCTGAAGTTCAGCTGTTCAAGTGGTTCCATAATTTTTGGTCACACGTCGATCACACAAAATATGAACCTTGTGGTAGTGAAAACATCCCAGAGGAAAAAAAGAGAGGAGCTGGTAGACTTTGCTCTTGGCACACTTAGGAAGGGAACAGTCCGGGACAGTTACAGGGAGCTTTTGGAACTCGCCCTCCTGTTTCTTGACATCCAAGAGATCGAGGGGACGAAACTTAGCTTTAAAACTCCAGGTCCCATGCATCATGCCCGATGGATGCCGAAAGTCATCAATTCTATCAAAATCTGTCTCTTTCATAGCTGGGTTCAAGCTCACCATGAAGGAGAAGGAAGGCTTGAGGAAGCTGACTCTCTTTGGCGTCAGGGTCTACATGAGGACGTGGTTTACTGTGTGAAATGCCGTGCGTGTGCTGTGAGGACCTCCATCCTATTGAAAAGGCTCATGTGTACCCATGCAAGATCACTGAAGAAGCTGTGGAGATGAAACTGGAGACTCATCATTGGTACCTGTTTTAAGAGCTGATCCCTCTGGCGCTTTGCGATCGTAAATTATTCGTGGAAATAAAAGCGCACAATCGTCATAGGCATGAATACCAAACAGGGCAGCAATGACCCTCTCAAACGTATTCCAGCTCCACAGGGAAAAGTTACGCATGGAGATCTCGAAACTCATGCATCCCACAAATTCTTTGATAAGATGGAAATTAGGAAATCATACCGATACTCATTTTTTTTTTTTCATCGAGGTGAAGATGCACTTGAAAGATTGATGATGATTGGCTGAATGCAACATGTCCGAATAACATCGTTGTATTTCAAATAAAATACCAGGTAATGTGAATGGAAGCTTATTTACAAACTCGAATTTCTCCCCCAGATATACAGTACGTTGCATTCAGCCAATCATCAGCAACATGTCAAGTGCATTGTTACCTAGATAAAAATAAAAACTGAGTATAGAAGAAGATCCAGAGTCCTGGTCCGGCACTGACGATTACGTTATAGCACAGGAGATTGCTGCTCAGATTCTTGTGATGAACGACAGTGCAGAGCAGGCTGTAATAGTCGAGGAGTGCGGTGGCAAGATCACACACAACGTGATATATATTTTTTTTCTTTATTGAAATGCCGATAGCTAAGTGTCATAACAAAATATTATGTAGAAAGTAGAAGGATTACGATACTGATATCTGTCACAAAAATTTTTTAACCTTGTTTAATTTGTTACAGCTGAAAGTCAGCTTTATGTTCTTATTCAATATTATCTCATGAGATGTCTTTATTTTTTGATATGCAGTGACGTGTGATAAATAACCCCGCTAATACCAATACACCAGTCCTGTATGAGACAGCCCTAGCATGTATTCAATATGGACGGTGGGTGTTAGCGCCGAAGTGGTGACATGTAGAGGTGCATGGTATGTAGGAGGACGGCTGGGCCTTGATAGCAGGCTGTAAAGCCTATGCCCAGAGTCGGACACATAAAAAAAAAAAAAAACTATTACTTATGCTCATTTAGGGTTGTCTAATAGTTTACCGTGAAAATTAACTAACTCTCAGAAGTTAGCATAAAGTTGGCATAGTATTGTCACCCCAGTAGCATAATTTGGCTGGTTTTAGCATAATTTTAAATATAGTCTAGCATAATTTGGCAATATAGATATGGAAACACTGGCGCCAAACCGCCAGATTGCTGATGCTCTTCCTATCGTTCACAAGTTACTAACGAACTCTCCCCCTTCCTCTTTCTTACTCGTGTAATGTAAGTCCTCATATACGTTAGTGAGTTAAACTGGTGATACTTCCCCTGATCCCTCTTGTACTGAATAATGAGATTGCTGCTGTTCTTCCTATCGTTCACAGGTCGAGCGTTCTAGCCACTACCTGATGTCTGTTCACATTATATTCCCCCATTTCTTAGTTCATGTAATCCAAATGTATGTTGGCTGGTTCATTTCATTACTGTGTCTAATTTGAATATAATTTTTGAGTTATTGTGCACATTTTGTCTTAAGACAATAATCTTTGGTGGTAATGTTTGTTCCCGAAGGGTCTGTCAGAAACCGTGGAATTACCATATCCACGTGTATCAGTATCATTTGAATATTAACCCGCCGAGTCCCATCGACGTACGATGCACGTCGCTACTTTTATCCGCGGACAGACCCAACGACGTGCATCGTACGTCATGCAATTGCAAGGCCCATTGTGTGCACATTTTTCAACATTCGCGGGTGATTTTTGGTAGGCATATGTGGGAGACCTTCCTCTACCAGCTGTCAAGCGGGGATACTGCCTGGCCCCTCCTAACCCCCCTTCCCCCCCCCCACTGGGCAATTTACCTGTTAGCAGTAACCTAGCCAGTAAAGGTATGTTGCCCCACGGTCTCTCTGATGACAAAATTCACGATGAAAGTGATTCCTAAGGTGGAGGACAAAGAAACAAAGAAGCTAGAGGTAGAAACAAACAGAAGTGATGAGGTTGTAATGTCGTAAAGGAAGGTGCGATATACTGGGGTTTTGCGTAAGTGAACAATGAATATAAACGCCTATATTATTGTGTGAAAACCATTATAGACTTTTACTACACATAAATTCGTACCAAATAAATGAAATAAATACGTAATTTAAAGTGGCTTGAATTAGTCAACCCTTCCATAGTTCGTTTTCTTAGCCAGGTACCCTGAAAAATAAGGAAAACGTAAGGTTGAGTGACACCTGTATCAATATTTTTTTACCTCAGATCGCGACTTCACTATGAATTTTCGATGTTTCTCACCAAAAGCGAAGGTTTCAGCCAAAAAAACAAAAAGTCGAAAATCAGTCGGGATCTGGGGGTACGCTGGGTAAAAAACCGGTCGGGACTCGGCGGGTTAATTTAGTTTATGAAGATTCATATTCCTGGAGATATAGATCCTGATTATACGTTGTCTGATTGTTCATTCACAGTTCAAAGAGTAATCTGTCTTTCAGTTCTTAATACTTAGCAAATCTTCGGTTAAGTCATTTTGAGTTGCTGTCCTCTAAGAAGTGGTACAGACGAGTTTGAGTGGCCTGCAAAGGGTACTAATATCTACCTGCTCATGCACTGTCAGTAAGATCACGCTACCCCATTTCCCATAGTCTCTAAAGTGTCAGTAAGATCACACTACCCGATTTCCCATAATCTCTAAAGTGTCAGTATGACCACGCTACCCCATTTCTCATAATCTCCAAGGTTTCTGATCGTTAGATTAGTGACAAATTACCATCTTTACACTAGCGATTAAAATTCCCATCATTACACTGGTGGCAGCGGTGGGATAAGATATTGTTGTGGGATAAGATATTGTTGTGGGATAGATATTGTTACAGTTAATAAATGAATCGAGATAGAATCCCTCAATAACAGTACACTGGAGGCCTACTTAATCTCGCGATTTTCTAGAATTAATGATCTTTAAAGCTCCTGGAGAACCAGCAAAATTATTCTTTACCTATAATAGAATGAATATCGACATGGAAACACAGTTTATGTATTTTGTGGCTTGGTCTAGTGAAAGGAGGAGTAAGGCGGAAGATAAGTTGTTAACGGAAATTAGGGGTCACAAGTCAAGAACAGAGTGAGACAGTATAGAAATAAGAGTTAACTCTCTCTCTTAACACCATGAGCTGGTGAGATAGTATGAAATTTCAGAGTAAAGAGGAGGAGAAACTTTCTAGATTTACTTAATTAGTGAATGAATTAGACGGGTCAGAAATTCAAGTCTCCCACGAATCCATTCTATCCTCTATCTTCTAACCCTCATCCAACAATGACAGCAAAAGGGAGCCTCACAAAGCCTCGTGATATTCCGATTCTGAAACTCCACCAGTTACAGGGTATTGATGCAGCAGCACGTTTGGAAATGTTTTTTGAATTAGTTGAACAATGTGATTCTGATGATGTGATATGTATGCAGATTGCGAAGGGTAGAGTGAGCCCTGAACTTGACATTTTCATTTACAATAACCAGACAAAGCATCGAGTAGTTTCATGTCCAGCACTTGAGGAATTTCTTCAAATGGAGTTAGCCAGCGAATCAGTATTGATCAGGCTTGGCAGCAATTAGAATCAGTGTGTTACGATTGGACAGAGTCACCCCAGGTTTTCATGCACCGTTTCATCTGCCCGCATGCAGTGATAAAATATAAATTCTCTAACGAAAAGTTCCCCAACCACGACAAAGCAATAAAACGGAAGCTGTGGTATGGCTTACCTCTCCCCTCATGAGAAAAACTCAAGGGATTCCTAGACGACGAGTACCCATTAAAGAAGTTCCTAGATAGAGATGAACATGAATGTCAATTGTTGGAAGTGAGTCAGACCCCTCGTGTCAATGCGGTATCTGCTGAGAATAACATCGAGGGAAGGAAACTCTAGATTCGGCTGTTGCCATCCACCTTGGTGAACCAGACAGATCACTCGAGGCCAGATGGACCAAAAGACGAAGTGGAAGAATTAAAACGCCAGGTCCGTGAGCTCAAATCTAGCCTAGCGAGAGTGAATAAAGGGCGACCTAGCAACTCCAGAATATCTAGTAGTAAATATTGTGCCTACTGTTTAGCTTCATCACATAGTCTCCAAGAGTGTTGGCGGAAACCTGCTCCCGGACATTGTTTTGACTGCCGCAGACCCGGATGTCGTCAAGGAGACCATGGGTGTCCTGGACTTAATTATAACCCTCGAGAACAAAAGGACTCCAAATCGAAAGATTCACAAGATCCACCCCAGAATTTATGACTAACCAGTGGTCATACATCCACCACCAACGTGTAGTGATAAATGGCAAGATAGTAGAAGCTATAGTTGCTACCGGGAGTAGCTACACTCTAACTAAGGAATCAGCTGTCCAGCGAATCGGGGGAGAAGTAAATACACGGCAAAACCAACCTCGTTTACAAGGAGTCACAAGCACTCTTTTGAAAATTTTAGGAATGCTGTGGGCAGAAATTGGAGTTGGAGATAAAAATATCCATAAACAATGGTTCCCTGTAGTGCCAGATTCTTATATTAATACGGATCTGCTCCTAGGTTGTGATGTACTAGGTCAAGCTCCTTTCATGTGGGATGGAGCAAGGAGAGTCATGCTATGGGGAGGCACCCCTTATGTTGTGAGTGATATTCACAGACAAAGGAGCAAAGTCGAAAGAGTGAAGTCTCACCCAGTCGAACCCTCCAATTCATCACAACACTCTTCGCAAATCAATCTTCTTACCACCATGAAAGTAGACCCATATCAGTCTAAGTTTATGCCCGTTCCTGTAAGAGAATAGACTCAGATACTAACCTTATCATTTATCCTCAAACTAGGGTCAGCCATAACAGTCACCGTTATTTGGTCAAAGTCAGTTCTGAGAATTCAATCTACTTCCCACTCACTAATGCGACTAAGAAGGAGAAGGTATTTCGTAAGGGTACAATTATTGGTTCATACGAGAGAATTGATAATCCACCTCCTGGTAGGGTTAATGTCATTAAAATTCACAATGACCTCCCAGAAAATGATCAAGACAGACAAAGCGAGACATGTGTTCAGAGGTTGAAAGAACAGATTGGAGAACTAAACTGGCAACATCTCACTAGTACCCACCAAAAAGACTTAACTCAGTTAATCCTTAAACATGACTCTTTCTTTATTCTCGACAAAAGTGAGTCAGGATTCATCAGTGGCCCTCTCGCTCATAGTAAAGTAGCTGATCCTCAGCCCTATCCCGAGCAAGTGAAACAGATCATTGCAGATATGCTAAAAGATATGGAGGACAGAGAAATCATAGAACGATCTACCACAGCCTATTGTACTTGTAACTAAGCCGGATGGCAGCAAACGTATGTCTCGATTATAGTCATGTGAATCAACACCTCACGACTGACATCTACCCCCTCTCATGGTTGGATGAACTAGTTGAACAAGCAGCCAGACATCAGTACTATGTCACTCTTGACATGCAAGGGGCATATTTCCAAATTCTGTTAGATGAAGAAAATCGTGGCCTCAGTACCTTCAGTGACGGGGTCGCACTATACCGATTTTGGTGTGTCCCATTTGGTCTCATTTGTTCCCTTGCAATATTCTCCAGAAGGGTTGGATTATGAGTTATTTAGATGATATAATACTTTGGGCACCTGACTCTCCTGTCCTACTAGAACGACTGAAGCAACTTTTCGAGTTACTGACAATGGAGTGAAATGAAATCTCAGTAAATGCATATTCGGCTGTAAAGAAGTCACCTTTCTAGGTCATCAGATCTCTGCCGAAGGAAGCAAGCCTGATCTGATGAATGTTGAACTGATCGCAAAGATGAAACCTCCCACCGCCGTAATGGAAGTAAGGCGATTTCTAGGAATGTGCGTGTTTTACAGAAAACATGTACCATCATTTGCAAATATGGCTACGCCCCTCACCAACTTAACTAAATCTCGAGCAACATTTATCTGGACGGACGAATGGCAGAAATCCTTTGAACATCTCAAGTCTTGCCTCATGAACGTCCCTGTCTTAGTTAGGGCTCAGGTAGAACAACGATTCATTCTCACTACTGATGCTAGTAACACTCATGTTGAGGGAGTCCTGAGTCAGATTCAATCAGATGGTACCAACAAGCCGATCTGGTATTTCTTTAAAAAGTTGAGCCCCTGTGAAACACGATATTCAGTGACGGATAAAGGGGCCCTAGCTGTAGTCCTTGCATGCCGTAACTTCCATCATTATCTACGGGGTACCTATTTTACCGTAGTTACTGATCACCAACCTCTCAGTGGTATATTCAAGCGGAAGACTAAATCACCTCGAATTAATTGATGGATCCTAGAAATGCGAGAATAAAACTATGACATCCACTATCTCAAGGGTAAGAACAATTTCGCAGCAGATCAATTGTCACGCCCAGTTCAAGTAGTAGTCCGTCCACCTGAAGCCACCTAGCTCAGGTTAGATCGAGAACAAATGAGGGCCCGTCAAAGAGAAGAACCTGTGTAGGGAGAACTAGTGCAGTATGTTGAAGATGGTAGAGTTTCCGCCAAAAGACTACCAAAAACTACCTTAGATCAGTTTACCTTAATAGATGAAATGTTATATTTTGTTCAGGAGAAGGCAGACGGTAGTCTTCATTACAGCCTCATAGTCTCTCGTGCCTTAGTTGTACAGGCTCTTCAACATGCACATGAGTTAACTGGTCATCTAGGACGAAAGAAAACTATCAAAAAGCTGAAGAATTATATTACTGGCAAAATCTTAAGACTGATGTGTATGAATATGTCAAAAAATGTGTAACTTGTCAGAGGTTCAAACGGGACACTGGATTGCAGCAACAGTGGAAGGAATTGCCTCCAGTGAATAAGCTGCTAAAGAGGATTGGGATAGATCTTACTGATACGGTTGCTGGAGTCCAGGGTTACCGTTATGTTCTTACAGTAGAGGACCAGTAAAGTTGATTCGTTAGGTTCTTCCCTGTCAAAACAAAACAAACCACACACATCACAAACAAACTCGGGCAGTATGTTGGCAGACTATGGCACGCCTTACAGTATCGTCCAGGACAACGGAGGTGAGTTCACCAGCAGAGACTTTCAGCGGTTCTGCCAGCGACACCAAATCACCCTCTACTACGTGACCCCCTATCATCCCCAAAGGAATGGAGTCACTGAGCGGATGCATCGGACCCTGAAGTCGGTCCTTTCCACCTTATGTCAGGGCCACCTTCTTTGTTGGCCCCAACTGCTCCAGTCATGTCAGATTGCCATGAATCAGATGGTTCATGCATCCACGGGACAGCATCCCTACTTTGCCTTCTTCTCTCGCCATCCACCTAGGCTGGTCAGTGCACCCTTACTCTCCGTCGACAGTGAGGAAGACAAGATGGCTGTCGCCCAAGGTCTCACTCGGGAAACGCACCGGAAGATGACGCGTCGGTATAGAGACGCGGCTAACCGAAGGCGGAGGAATCAAGCGGTTGGAGTTGGAACCCTTGTATGGATTAAAAACGAAACCGTGGCACCTTCTACAAGTCGAAAACTTAACGTGAAATGGGATAGTCCGTATCGTGTAGTGGAAGTGTTGATGGACGGAAGTGTATATGTTGTAGAAAATGTGTTCATGGGGAAAAAGATACAAAGAGCCACAGGACAAGTGAAGCCCTATTACGGAGGAGAAAAGTGGCTCTTAGAACCCCTGGAAGAAGCCTTTGAACATGATCTGTTGGATGAACAATTACCACCCTGTGAGAGACGCACTCCCCAGAGACTTATTGAAGAATGTTGAGTGTTTGAAGCTGGTTATGGCAGTATTAAGTTAAGAGATGGATAGGGAAATGTGTGCGAGTCGGACTGTCTGACTATTGGGTATGACAGTTTAGAGTTCGAGAGAAGTTTCATCTGTCAAGAGTTCAAAGAGTTTCATCTTGTGTCTAGATTTCATCAGAGTTTGGGTTATGTGCGCAGCCCAGTTCAGTGGGAATATTGGGTTGCCTTAATTCGAGGAAATATCTAGGAACCCCCTCAAGTTACAGTGAACACAGTCTAGGGTGGAACAGTGACTTCAGGACCTGACAGGCACTCGTCAGTTACTAGGTGGAAAGCTGGATACGTAAGAATGAATGGATGGGAGCGTGAATACGATCAGTTAGTAGGTTGTATGAATGGGAAGCGCCCCTGGGATGATCCTGGCACTGAGAGTATGAGTCAGTCCAGGTGAGACGACCATGTTGCCACCCACGTAGGATGATGGCTGGGGCACATCTCTCCACTGAATTTCAAGAGTTTATCATGACAAAGAAGCGACCCCCTGGGGTATGCAATTTTACTTGTGGAAAAACAGGTGCCACTTATTGAAGGAAGAGTCAGGGAAATCTTTACCTCATTCTAGAGTTCCAAAAGATAAAAGAGATAAGTTCATAGAGAGGTCCACAGTCAAATTTGGAAAGTCTGTCCCGTCTGCACACAAGTCCCTAGGAATTGTAGATGAATGAATTGAATGTTGACTTCCGATGTTATTATTTTTTCTTCTGGAGGAAGGACCCGTCTAGTGCCATAATTTTAAGTGCGGTAAAAGTTAGTATAAGCTAGTATTGTAAATGTAGTCTTAAGCTTAGGTATTGTTGTAAATATAGAGTGTACAGTTCAGTTTTAGCCATTAAGCTCTGTATTTAAGTTTAGTTTTAGTTGATATTCATAATGTGAGTATGATTCTAATATTGATAGGAATAAGTCGAGAATTGATACGAATGTGATTAACTTTTATACATATGGACCAGCCGTTTTCAACGAAGGCATATAACCGTGGAAGCTTTAGGAGGAATCAACAATTGTGAATATCTTCCGTCATACCCGGATCTAGAGATTTACATGACAATGTTAATAGTGCTCCACTTTTGGACTATGTTGTGGTGAACTGGGAGTTGTCTGAGTCATGATTGTTGATGATAGTCGTTTTGAAGCACGAAGTTTATGGCATCGTGTTGTCAGTCATGTAAGCCATAAACAGGCATAGGGATAGATTGTTCGGATTCCTCTTTGTTTTGGCTTCGTTATACTTAAAGTTCCTGTACGCCTATCACAAAAATTTTAAACATCGTAAGTCATTTTTCTGTGTGTGTTGAGTGCAAACGTATTTTGTGTATTCTTTGGAAATCTTAGAAGACACATTAATATTGCAAGGCGATCAGTTAAAGTTTTAGCCAATTCCCTATACTGCGATAGTCAAGTATATAAGGCCTGGAGCAGCGCCAAACTGCCAGATTGCTGCTGCTCTTCGTATCGTTCACAGGTTAGTGCCGAAATCTCCCCCCCCCTTCTTTCTTACACGTGCAGTAAGTCCTCATATACGTTATAGAGTTAAGTTGGTGATATTTCCCCTGATCCCTCTTGTATTGAATAATGAGATTGCTGCTGCCCTTCCTGCTGTTCACAGGTCGAGCGTTCTAGCCACTGCCTAATGTCTGTTCACACTAAATGCCCCCCTTTTCTTAGTTCATGTAATCCAAGTGTATATCGGCTGGTCTATTTGATTACTGTGTCTAATTTGAATATACTTTTTGAGTTATTGTGCACATTGAGCCTTAAGACAATAATCTTTGGTGGTAATGTTTTTAGGTTTCTTCCCGAAGGGTCTGTCAGAAACCGCGGGATTGCTATATCCACGTGTATCAGTATCATTTGATTATTAATTTACTTTGTGAAGATTCATATTCCTGGAGATATAGATCCTGATTATACTTTGTCTGTTTGTTCATTCACAGTTAGAAGAGTAATCTGTCTTTCAATTCATAATACTTAGTAAATCTTAGGTTGTCATTTCGAGTTTAAATTTTGCTATCCTTTAAGGAGTGGCACAGACGAGATTGAGTGACCTGCAAAGGGAACTAATATCTACCTGCTCACGCACTGTCAATAAGATCACGCTACCCCATTTCCGACAATCTCTGAAGTGTCAGTAAGATCACGCTACCCCATTTCCCATAATCTCTAAAGTGTCAGTAAGATCACGCTAGCCCATTTCCCATAATCTCTAAGGTTTCTGGGTGTTAAATTGGTGGCAAATTACCATCTTTACACTGGCGACTGAAATTCCCATCATTACAGATGCAGAGTTGGTTGTACTAACCTGTATGATGTGGATGCAGAGTATGTTGTATATTGTGATGTGGATCCAGAGTTGGTTGTACTAACATATATGATGTGGATCAGAGTTGGTACTAACCTATATGATGTGGATGCAGAGTTGGTTGTACTAACCTATATGATGTGGATGCAGAGTAGGTTGTATATTATGATGTGGATGCAGAGTTAGTTGTACTAACCTATATAAGGTGGATGCAGAGTTAGCCGTACTAACATATATGAGGTGGATGCAGAGTTGGCTGTGCTTACCAATATAATGTGGATATAGAGTTTGTTGTGCTAACCTTAATGATGTAGGTGCATCGTTGATTGTGAGGATAATTTCCTGGATAACCGGGACTCTGTATTGTTCCGTTCTCCGTCTGGTAGATTCCACCACAAGCCGCCTGGCCATTAGCAAAAGGAGCCAGCACAGCCAGCAACACCGCCACCACTGCTGCCACACCATTCATGTTGCCCTGTCCTGTTGGAGAGCCAGGTTTCATTAGCTTCTTTCTTCGCGATTTACGTAGTCGATTTCACCTTAATATTCTTATGTGTGTTAATGATGCAACACTAAGTTTTAAAAAAGATTAAACAACAGGATCACAAGGTTTAACATATCATTTAAATCGCCATGGAAGAGGGCTTGAGAGAATTGCACAACCCCCTTGAAAAGTCCCACGTGTATGCATACAGATACTCGAAATGAGTATCTGAGATGGTTTGACCATGTGGGGCAAATGAAGAGAGAGA
>JAGKTI010008709.1:17501-32864 GCA_018397915.1 Birgus latro
ATACAATCTCTCTCTCTCTCTCTCTGTGGCAAGCCTATTGTATATCAAATACCACTGATGTACGACAAAGGATGAGGTGTGGTATAAGTGATGTGGTGGGTGTGGGTGTCGTGTGGTGTGGTGTGGTATTACAGTAGATGGTGTGCTGTTTGGTGTAGTTTGGTGTGGTGTGGTTGTGGTGTGATGTGGTTATGGAATGGTGTTTGGTGTAGTGTGGTTTCGTGATGTTTAGGCGTAGGCGAGTGGTGGGTTCTGGTGTAATGTAGTGGGGTGGTGGTGGTGGTGGGCTGTGTGGGCGTGGTGTTGTGTGGATGTAGGAGTTGCAGGTGTATGGTGTGGCACGGGTGTGGTGTGTGTGTGTGTGTGTGTGTGTGTGTGTGTGTGTGTGTGTGTGTGTGTGCTTTCGTAACTTGATATGGTGTGGTGTGTGTGTGTGTATGTTTGTGTGAATGTGTTTATGTGTGTGTGTGTGTGTGTGTGTGTGTGTATGTGTGTGTGTGTGTGTGTGTGTGTGTGGTGCTTACCTGCTGCGGCTTGTGTGTGGTGTGTTGGTATCGTCCACACTGTCACTCCCATAACAAACAAACCTCGTTCACACCTAGTCCCTCACCTGTACACTTCCTGCACACTTCCGGCGTCTGTCACCACTATTGTTTTTTCACCTGGTGTTCTCCTTTCAAAAGGTGTTTTATGCTGTTTAACCTCAATTCAAGATTTGCCATTGTATTTAACTGCCATATGAAAGCAAGGATGGCGTAACACATCCTCTTTTAATATCATCGGCTTTATATGTTTTACTGTGTCCTTAACGGAGATACTGAAATATTACGCCCAGATTTGGAAAGGATGTTTATTGGCGAGGTGCAGCTGTCTTGGTCTGAACTGGATTCTCTTTTGATTTTAATATTTACTAAACATAAGACATGCAAAGGAATACTGGGGAAGTACAAAAGAGTGGGAGCCTGTTGATCCGTAATTATCTATCTATCTGTTGCTAGAAAATTTAATCCCGTAAGGGCTAACCACAAACAAATCGCCTCCATGTCGCACTGTCCCCCACCATTTCACTGCCCTTGCCCCAGCTCACATCCCCTTCTCTCATATACCTCTCCATCCCTCCATCTCGTCCTCGGCCTCCCCCTCCCTCTCCCACCCTCCACTTTACTCACATACACTCTCCTTGTTAGTCTCTCGCTCTCCATCCCCTCGACATGGCCTAACCATATGTATTTCTCCTAACGTTTTCTGTCACATCCACATGCACACCACAGCGTTCCTTCATTTCCTCATTTATCAGTCTCTCTCCCCTTGACCCATAACGCATTTATCAGTTATAATAGAAATATTCGCCGCTTAACGAAGCTATCTCTTACGATAAACAGTTTCCACTAAAGATCTTAATGTGTGTAAGAACAGTACACAAAAGAGGAAGTCTCTCCCCACCCATTTTGTTAACAAAATATCCGCAGGAAAAAATTAGAAATGGACAATGACTATTGGAGAGAGTAAACATTAAACTTACAGCAGAAGAAAGGTTATGCACTGTGTTATCTCTGATCTACCGATCTAAAAATGTAGACTGTAGAGTCATGGAGATTAATCCTACGTAATCGAATATCTCATCGTCGTCTGCATGCAAGACAATCTGCGAACAAGAAGCAGTGCCAAGGCAGAGCAAACCCGTCCCCGGAGGTCATTTTAGTGCTGACGTATAAACACTAAAGGATATCTAGCCAAAGATGTCGCATATCAACTGTGGAGTAAATCGGATGAAAATTGTTGATTTTATGGCGATTTGAAATTTTAGGCCCGACCCACCTGATACTGACCCCCCTACCGCTAACTGGGGAGTGAGCCCCTGATGTAATGAGGCATGTTATAGGATGCAGATCTGAAAGATGTCGATATGACGAACTTGAAAGGAGTTATGGCGAAAAAACGAATTTAACCCGTCCCCGTTTTTTTACATTTTTTTCTGCCTACAGCCTAGGCCTTGGCCCAAAATTTAATCAGGTTATCAGAAGGTCATGGCCTATCATCTTTGTAACTTTAGTCAAAACCGCACCAATAGTTTTCGCGTGAAGTTGTTAACAGACAGACAGACAGGCAGACAGACAGACAAACACACAAACAAATAAACAAACAAACAGACAGACAAACCGAGTGAAAGGACGGGAACAGGTAGTAAACAACGCTGAATTAGTTGTCATCCATAGAATCAAATATTTATCTAGCCGGATTTGAATGGATCTCTAGTTTTGTACGAACGTCTGTTGCTGGTAGCTTATTCCAGTACACCACTGCACAATATTCATATAATTTTCTGTGTGAGTATTACATTGCTTGCCTTTGAGTTTTTTCTCATTATTATAGTCGTGGTTTCATTCTGCATTTCTATTTTTTTTTTCGGAATTGGCATCTTCGGGTATCTAAAGAATGTTAATTACTTGAATTAGATGTCTTAGTCGCTTTTTTTTTTTTTTGGTCTTAGTAGTGTGAGAGAGTGGGAGGGAGAGAGAGAGAGAGAGAGAGAGAGAGAGAACTTTCCTTATATTTCTTCAGTACTTCTTCATAAGGCAAACTTAGCAGTGACTGGGTTATTTTAGCGGCGCTTCCCTGCACCCTCTTACGTTTTCTTTGTCCTTAATACGATTCGGGGACCAGTTGGCAACACAATATTTTAAATGTCGTCTGACTAGTGGCATGTAAGGTCTGGCGATCACTTCAGGTGTTTTGTGATCAACGTTGTTGCAATGAAGTCGAGTATCTTGTTAGCCTTATTACTCACTGAAATACGCATTTTTCAGTAAAACAGTGACGCAGTTCATTTCGTCCGTTACTTTCGTGATGAGAGAAGTAAAAACACGAGTAATGGAGAGGGGGATGGCGTTGATAATGAATGGTGTTGGATGGAATATCTCAAATTTGTTATATGCTGATGATGCAGTACTACTTGCAAATACCTGACGAGAACTTGGCAGACTAGTGCAGACTTCTGCTGATGTCTGTGTGCGACGTGCCTTGAGAGTAAATGTAGAAAAGTGTAAAGTGATAGTTATTGAGAGAGAAGGTGACTCCCAGCGTGATGTTACAGTGAATGGAGAGAGACTGGAATTGGTGAGAGAGTTCAAGTATCTGGGTATAGTGATAGAAAAGATTGGAAAATGTGCAAAAGAAGTGGAAAGTAGAGTGACACAACGAAGGAAAGTAGCTGGTGCAATGAAGGCCTTGATAAGAAACAGAGGCTTGAGTGTTCCAGCAGCACGAGGCTTACGTGAAGGAGAGTTATTGTCAACTTTAGCATATAGGCGTGAGACTATGGTGTGGCATGAAAATGAAAAGTCAAGAGTGAAAGCAGTGGAGATGGGACTGCTGAGGAGTGTATGTGGGGTAGAGACAGTGGATAGGATACGAAATAATGTAATTCGTGAAAGATGTGGAGTGAGAAAGTCTGTGGACACCAGAATCGAAGAGAGTGTACTGAGATGGTATGGTCATGTGGAGAGAATGGATAACAGTAGTGGTGAAAAAGGTACATCTGAGCGAATTTGAAGGAGGGAGGAGCCGAGGTAGGCCAAGAAGGTGGAGGGATATGGTGGATGAGTGTGTGAGGAAGAGAGGTTTGGAAGTCGGTGAGGCTAGGGGACTGACAAGCGATCGAGATGGCTGGATGAATATTCTGAGGAGAAGCGCATGATCAGGTATTTGGCAGCCCTTTTTAACATGACAGCGTCCAGACTGACTCTATCGGTTATGTTTATATAAAGTTGCAGAACGTAATGAATGTTTTTGGCGTATCAGGTAGAGCAAGGATTCCTGGGGCTTGAATGGTGAGCGAATGGAACCGTGGCTCATTGGATTGGGCAAATTTGGGCTGTCTGGACATTGCTACTCCTCACCCTGCCTAGGGTGAGAAAGGAGGTCCGGATGATGATGACTTTCGTCTTTGGGGTATTTAACTTTTGGGTGCTAACCATTCGCTCACTTGTCATGCTACCTTCAGATGACTGTGAACTGAGTTGCAAGCCAGTTTACGTATTTATTTATTTATTTATTTATTTTTTTTTGCCGTGGAACCCACTTACTACACTGGGTGGTAACCACATAACTACTGTATTTAGGCGTTTGTTTGCCTGTTGAATAAAGCGCTTCAGCTGGATGTGGTCATTAAGGGTTCAGATTCAAGGATTAGCTGGGTTCTCTTGCTCACATAATGCCGCTCATGGTTGGGAGACTGGTCACTCGCAATAGGTCAAAGGCCAAGGTCACATAAACTTTAACAGTTTCGGTCCACATCAGGCTTGTGTTTTTGGAAGGCTTCAGTATAGGACTTTGAGAAAATATTCAAAGGCCAAGGTTACAAGGGAAGGTCAAAGATTTTTGTCACATGGGAAAGTCAGCTTAAATGGATTTGATCTGTACACAGGCCAAATTGGTAGATGGACTGGGTAAAAATCAATGACGAAGGGGTTTGATTATAAGAACACTTATTATTCAGTTGGCCTCACGAGACAAGGTCAACGTTCAACCATTGCTTGACTATGTGTGAAGAAGATTAAAACGATTTTAATCTGACTTTGACCAAATTTGCTGCAAGACATGAGGGTTAGCTTTGAGGAAAAAAAAGTCGAAGATTAAGGTCACATGTCAAGGACAATCAGATGAGTTTTTGTCTGATATATGTCAACACTGTGGGAGAGTTTATGATAAAGCAATGATGAAAGGATTTGTTATTTATAACAATTTGGCATAGACCAAAGCCACAGGACAAAGTCAAATGTTCGACCCAACAGCTCAAACAATTTTTATTCGATTTGGACCAAACTTTTTGAAAGGACTGAGGGTCAGTTGTAATGTCATTTTTTTTACATATAAGATAAGTAGTATAAGAGTAATTTAAGTTAGTATAAGTATAGGTTAAGTATATAATATATGTGATTTACATTAGGTTATGTAAGTGATAATTGTATATTCTGGACCGTGTTGAAATGTAAAGTGTGAAGTGGACTTTGTAAATCGTATTTTGGGCTTGATTTTACTAGTGAAAGCAACTGGACAGGACGGGCCGGCATCTGGCCTCAGTTGAACCGCATAGAGAGTTAATTTGGTGCTTATATTGGCGAGTAGTCATATTTATACCTAGAATTCAGAATTTTTGTACTTAGGCTAGTGTAGCCGTATTGTTCTACTGAATAACGTTGTTTAAGAACTTAAGTAAAGCCAGACTATTGATGATTGTCATAGATGACCGCGAAAATTAATTCATTTAGTATAGACATCAGGGGTTGCATCATGGTTACATCATGTGGGGGCGCAGCGAACTAAACAGAGAGAGAAATTGTATCAAACCGTGATTTCAGGCATCGTATGTTAAATTGTTAAACCTATTCTAATGCCACAAAATTTAACTCATCATAAGTCATATTTTTATAAGTAGAGTAATGCGTACGTGTTTAATGCAAATTCTGGTGCGATGTTATAACCTGGTGACTGTAACGTAACTGTTTGTAGTTAGAGCCAGACAGTGCGATCGGAGCGGGTGATCGCGGGCGCGGGCTTTAGCGTGCCCAGGTAGCGTCACTCTCCAGAAAGACTTCATTGGGTGTGGGCGTTTCAGGTAAAGCTCCGAGAACTTACTGTATTTTTCTCTTATACGTCATCATAATTAGTTGTTGATATAACCATAATTAAAGTAAGATAGCTGAGCATATTAAAACCCCTGACTCTCCAGAAAGACTTCATTGGGTGTGGGCGTTTCAGAGCCGGCAAATGGCGTCGGGTCATGGAATCTGCGCAGGCCATTGTTTGAGAGTCACAAGTCCAGTGCCCGACAGCCCTTTACACTAATTTACACATAGTCTATTTCCAATGCACAGTATAGTCAAAGTCGGTTGGTCCACTTAGTAAGCTAATTTCTTATAAAACAAATGTAATATGTTGGTTAAAGGTGTGTGAGAATGCGGAAAAGTGTATTGTCCTGCCGTGAGCAGTGCTATGAGCACTGAGTTCTATAGTGTAATAATTTTGGATAAGTACATTTTTCCTAGATATGTCATGTGGTGTAACCCAGGTAAAATAAGGTTGACTTCTTTAGAACTGAAGTAAACAGTGTAACCCGTTGTAACTGGGTCTCGCTACGAGTCCTTGTGCGACCGTGCGTGGAGTGTTTATGGGAGTTACCCCTGGTGAAAAGGTTTTCTATGGTGCAGTCAGATGATTTTACCTGTGTGGAATAGATCTTGCATTCTCTGTCAATTATCCTGTCGTAATTGAGACAAGTAATCCATTAAGATCTAGTAATTAAATCTGGCTTGAAACTATATCATTGCTGTGTAATTAAGGACATTAATATAGATAAGTAGATAATAGACAAGTGTGTTTGGTTATAATCCTATGGGGTAGTACAAGTAAAAACGGGGTGGCCCACAAAGCATGTTCATCTAAAGAACCACGCTCTCCTAGAAAATGATCACGTTACCAAGTTATGGTTATAGGCCCCTTGTCCCTCTTCCATCGTATGGGACTAAAGCATGAATAACATTAATTTTTTTTTTCCCCGGCAACTGCTGGGTGGCGGCAGCGATACCAAATAATTTTAATTATTAAAGAGGCCTTATTCTTGATATTCTGGCAGTAACTGTAATCACATGATAAAAATCAAATTCAACTACTGTCGCACTGGCGGCTTTAGCGGTGTGGCATAGCTGAGGTAATCATTTATAACGTAGGAGGAAAATCCTGCGTTACACTGGTGTTCACATTGGTGGGATTATCTCAAATTTCAAGAGGGCTAAATTTTGCGCCCCTACACTAGTGTCAGTCCGGTGGGATTTACTATTCTATGGGCAATGCAAAATTTTCGCACCCTTACACTGGTGGCAGCGGTGGGATAAATTCTCGCCCCTACACAGTCATGGATGAGATGTTGTGAGAACAGTATCTCCATGTTGAAGGTCATAAAACATGATCAGTTCAAATAGGTTCCATCGGATGTGGTGCATAGAAAGCGAAAGGACTGAGAGTTAAGTAAGAGTGAAGTAATTCGATCCGGTGAACGATCGATCGGAAGTCAAGGTCACATGGCAACGCCAAATATTAAATCCCTTCGGTCATTTGTACGAGTAGGATGCAGGTGATGCACTGTGTGAGTACTCCTTCTTTTTGCTTTGTGGGGCTTATATTCATCACTCGCGTTTATTTTCTTATCTAAGAAGCTCTCTTCTTATATCTTTATGTTATACCAAACACAATCCTTTCCATTCCTATCTGAGCAGTGCACTACTAAGTTTATGCTCCAGCTATTTTGTAAGACTCCATGTATATGATCCATAGGTTAAAACGGGAAGGTCACTGATCATGTGGCCATCTTTTTTATATAAAGTAGTTGCTAATCCTTTATGTATTTATTTAGTTTCCTAAAGATTTGTGGGAGGAGAATGAGCAGCGCAGCCTTTTCATCGCCACAGAACGTCTTTGCCTTCGCGATGCACATTGCAATGACTGTATCAGTCTCCCTACACACCGAGGATCTCTAGGCCAGCGCCCCTAGGCCGTGGGGCGATGCCATGCATGGGCTGAGCCATGCACAGCCACGTTCCCTAGCCCAGTGACGTCACTGGCCTCAGGACCCTTTGGTGTCTGATGGAGATGAAATACAACCGTCTCGCCCTCGCGTAAAGAGTGCTGGAGGTGCCGTGAATTGGGAGCAACGATCCCAAGGCGGTGCACAAATACATCAGCACCAGTGTCCTGGTGCCGGATGAATCCGTACCCTGCCTTCATGTTGTACCACTTCATCATCCCCATGATGGTCTGGGCTCGTGGTGTCTGGACACTACCATTAGATGCCCCCCTCAGTGGGTCATAGGCTGTGGCAGGTACTGTGGCCATTGCTGGGTAGGAGCTGGGGGAGGAGGTCTTTCCACCACAGTTGCTGGATGGGAACTGTGTGACGGTTATTAGTAGAGGCGTTTTTAAGATATTAGGGGATCTTATAGAAGAACAGTAAACTATCTTTCCCTGTCTCCTTATCAGAAAGTCGGCAGACACACTATGTACGGATGGCGGTGATATACCCACAAGTCTTAACACTTATAATCCTTCATAACTCCCAAATATGGAAGCACCAGTATTAACGTTTTTAAGCATTTAGGCATAATCCACATACTTATCCATACTTAACCCGCTGCGTCCCCTCAGCGTATGGGTACGTCACCATTTTTTCACGCTGACACCCAACAATGTACCGGTATGTTTTGCAATTGCCAGGTCCGTCATTTGCACAATTTTCAAGTTTTCGCTCATGATTTTTGGTAGGCATACGTGGGAGACCTTCCTCTACCCGCCGCCTGGTGGCGACACTGCCTGACCCAGCGTGACTCCCCCCACCCTTCCCGCAAGTCACTGTCTCAGCAACTCACCTGTTAGTAGTGACCTGGCCAGTAAAGACATGTCCCACCATAGAACGAAATTCAAGGCGAGGGTGATTCCCCAATCGGTGACGATGTGGAGGACAAAGATTATGTGGCACCAGAGGAAGAAACGAGCAGAAGTGACGATGAGGTAACGTCGCCAAGGAAGGTGCGGTATGCTGATGTGTCCGGTGAGTGAAACAATGCTTATATCACCTATTTTATTGTGTGAAAACCAATATATTCTTGTACTACATATATATTTGTACCAAATGAACAAATATCTACCTATTTTGAGTGGTTTGCAGTAGTTACCGCTACCACAGAAAACGGGACAGCAGCAGCGTGACTCCAAGAAGACAGTACCAGGTGTGGGGAGGGTCACCTGTACTGTGCACTTTTAAGCTCAGGTGAGCACTTTTTTGTGATTTACCATTGTCTCTCATAAAAAGCGAAGGTTTTAGCCCCCTCCCTCCAAAAAAAAAATCAAAATCGGTTGTGATTGGGGGGGAGGACAGTGGTGAAAAATCGGTGGGGACGCGGTGGGTTAAAGCTAACACATTAAAATGCGATTGACAAGAATCCTGATTTCTTCAAATTCTTGTTTCTACTCCTTTCTTTCTTAGAACCCTCTAGCTTTAAAATGGCACAGCCCATAACTTTTTTCACAGAAGCATTTCAATTTCGACTGGGTTGGGAGGACGGACCCTAGATATTGCCTGAAAAATGTCAACAATAATCTGGGAATAGATCAACTTTTACTTCTTAAAATCTGATTGAGACAAAAATTGGCAGACGAATAAAGGGTGACCAAAGGGTGAAGCATTTCAGTCTGGGGAGCAATCTGTCAAATATTAAGGCTATTGCAGGGGTTAGACTGCAGCACCAGTTGAACAGGGCAGTATTCTCAAGGAGCATGGAAGCTAATTATAGTGATAGCTGGAGCTCCCATTTCATCAGCCCTTGGAACTAGTTTCTGACCATCCCCTTTTGCTGAACTTTTTCAGTGTTTTGGTAACACAGAGAGTAGGCCAGTATACTCTCCTATGCAAGTTCCTCGAACTGTCAACACCAAACTACAAGCACATTACACATAAGAAAAATGGCATCTGCACACCCAGCCTCGGAGACCCCTGAGACCCCTGGAGTGTTTGTGTGTGGGGGGGGGGGGGGGGGGGGGAGGCAGGGAACCATAAAAGCCCTCAACATCCATCCTTCTCCTGGTAACAGCCAAGCAGGATGCATTGTACCACTGTCTGACTCACTCGATACTCATTTCTGTAACATTCGTGGCCTTTCTTCTAACTTTCTGTCTGTTGAACACCACCTCACTTCCTCTAAACCGTGCCTTCTCTTCTTCATTGAGATTCAGCTGTCTAAGGCAACTGATAGCAGATCTTTCTCTTTATCGTCCTGCCTACTCTATACTCACTTCAAAGCCAGGGGGGCTGTTGTGTATTTGTACAACGTATTTTGCTCTCGTGTTCCTGAACTTGAATCTTCTGAGCTCTCTGTTCCCTTGCTTTGGCTCTCCTGTCATTTTCTGACTAAATATAAATGAGCTGTGTTCTTATCCCCTATTTCTACAGACTATGAACAATTCTTTGTCGAACTTACTTCTAAAATGGAACACATCCTGTCAATTTCTCCATTCTCTGAAATCTCCATTGTAGGTAATTTCACTTTTCACTATCACTTTTGGCCACCTAGTGAACAAGGCTACATCTTTTCTATCCTTTATGATCTTGAGCAGCTTATTAAGCACCCTACCTATATCCCTGACCACCAGGAGAGAGTTCCAACATACACGAGCTCTTCCTTACAACTAATCCTTCTCCTTACTCTATTATTTTTTTTTTCTCTCCGTTGGGTTCCTCTGATCGCAACCTCATCACATTAACCTGTCCTGTCACTCCAGTTAGGTCTGTGGACTTTCCCAAGAAACAACATGAGTAGCAGTTTGGTGCTGCTATCTGGAAGGTCCTCAGGCAGTATTTCTTTGATTGTCCATAGAATGATAATTGTTTCCATGGTCGAGAGCCATCTGAATGTGCCTTGTTAATAATGGAGGTTATTCTTTCAGGCATGGAAGCATACACGGTTCTCTTATCCTGTATCTAATGAAAAAAAGAAAATTTTGGTTTAATCGCACTTAGTCTAATGCTGTGCACAACAAGAAGGTCTACAAAAGGTACTGGAGCCAACCCACCCCTGAATGTCATCTCATTTATGTCTCTACTCAAAATTATGCTAAGTTTGTTCTTCACTAGGCAAAAAATAATTTCTTTCATACTAAATGCTCCGAACTCTCCGACTCAAATGTTTCCTTGTTCTTCCTTCACATTGCCAAAAACCTTTCTGACAACTTTACCTCATCATCCTTCCCTCCTCTTTTCCACTCTGATGGCTCAGTAGCTGTTTCTTCTACTAATAAAGCAGAAACCTCTCTCCTCTGTTCCACCTCAGACAGTTTTGGTGCTGTTCCTCTCTCACCTCCCCCCTCTGACTTCCTCTGGACATTAAAATTCTTTTATTAATGTGTTATCTGCCATCACTGGCCTTAGTATTATCAAGGCATATGGGCCTGATGGGGTCCCTCCTGTTGTCCTCAAGAACTGTGCTTCTGTGCTTACACCCCGCCTAGGTGAAATATTTTGCCTTTGTCAACTTGTACCTTTCCTTCTTGCTGGAAGTTTGTTCTCACTCAGTCTGCCATAGAGGAGGATGAGCATTCTCAGCCATTTAATTATCGCTCAGCTGCTTTAAAATTCTGCATTTCTAAAGTTTCTGAATCTATTCTTCACAAATAATTTCAAAGCAACTCTCCTATCACAACCTTCTTTCTGATCGTCAGTATGGTGGATTCTGCCAGGGACGCTCCACTGCCGACTTTCTCACTTTCTTTTCAGAGTTCTGATCATCGGCCTTTGCCATTGTTTTTGACATCTCAAAGGCTTTCGATAGAGTCTGGCATAAATCTTAAAGTCCAAACTGTTCTCCTACAGTTTCTATTGTTCTTCCTATGCCTTCATCTGTAATTATATTTCTGGCCGTTCTATGGTTGCTGTTGTAGACGGCCACCATTCTTCTCCCAGAGCTATCAATATTGGTGTTCCTAAGCACTCTGTCCTATCACCAACTCTCTTCCTTCAGTTCATCACTGACCATCTAATCTGTACATCTAATCCTAACAACTTATATGCTGATGACTCAACCCTTCACCTTTCCATTTGCTTCTCACACCGTCCATCTCAGCAGTTGCTTGTACAAACAAGGGATGAGGCTATGACACACCTAATGTTTTACTTGGCTGATATCTCTGATTGGGGTAATATTGTTGCCTTTAATCCATGAAAAACTTTGTTCTTACATCTTTCAACCTGTCAGAATCTTGCACAGGAGTATCCTCCATTTTTTATCAATATCCACCTCAGTCCTGCATCATCTTTGAACATACTCTGGGTTTCATTCTCTAGGGATTTATCGGGAAAAAAAGTATCATATTACCTCTCTCGTACAATCTGCTTCCAAGTGATTAGGTGTGCTACGCCAAATACGTGCCTTCTTTACTTGTGCTTAGTGATTGACTTAATACAGTAATTTTATTCGCCCCTGTGTAGATTACAACTCTCACGTGTGGGGCCACACACACAGTTCTTCTGAACAAGATGTAGCCAGAGGCTCTTCATCTCATTAACTCTCCTCCTCCTATCGGCTCTCTTCACTCTGTCTCTTCACTGCATTGTTGCATCTTTATCTCTTTCCTATCGCTACTTCAATGATCACTGCCCATCTGAACTGCCTTCTTGCATCCTTCCACCACTACAGTGGGTGCAAAGCACCCTTCTAGGAGCAAACTCTTATCCCTCCTCTGTTCAACTCTCTATTGTAAGAGTTAACTGCTATTCCCAATCCTTCATATATGCAACAGGTCATCCCTGGAGCTGTCATTCTCTGTCTGTATTTCCTACTGCCTATGACCTCAAGTCTTTCAAACGCAGTGTATCCAGGCATCTCTAAATGAATGGTTGTTTAATTTGGCTCTCTGTTTTCTTGTGTTTATTTTTTCTTGGAGGGAACAATCTTGCGGGCTTCTCGTCTTTCATTCCTTCTTCCTTCCTAAAAAAAAAAAAAGACGGCACATACCAGGGGCAAGTGTGCATGGAGATCGTTGAGCTGAGTACTTTAAGCAGCTGCATATGGCTGAATCTCTCAGTGAAGAACTTCCCCCAGCTGGTGTGCAATCATTGACTCCTCTCTCTCATCATTGTTCTCCTAGATGAAATCAAGAAGGCAGTGAATAGGTTGAAATGTGGAAGAGATGCTGGTGTTCGTGACACCCTGGTGAAACTGATAAAAGTTGAGGATGGAGCCATGATCAAGGCATTGCATGCAGTCATAAAAGTCATTTGGAGGATTGGTATCATTCCTCTTGACCAGACATGGAGTTTGGTCATCACTATCTGAAAAGGGAAAGGAGACCAGCATGACTGTATTAACTACCATGGTATTACAGTGCTAAGAGTACTAGACAAAGTTCTTGCTCACATTCTCCTGATGTGTATCTGGGGCCATTTGCTAAAGTTTCAGAGGCCTGAATAATCCATATTCACGCCGAAGAAGTCTACAGTTTGCTGCATCCTAGCTCTTTGAATTCCCACCTTGAGTATCAACAAGGTCTGCTTGTAGCCTATGTGGATCTCAAGAAGGTTTTTGTCTCAACAAACTGGGAGGTATTATGGGATCCTCACAGGGATAATCTGACTGATTATTGGCCTGTATTCAAACACTGAAAGTGCTGTCAGTTGTGGAGGAGAAACATCCAACTCCTTCCCAGTAAGTGCTGGAGTAAGACAGAGACGTATCAGTTGGCTGTTTCAAGGATACTGACCTTGACTTTGCTGGTGATGCAATTAACTTTGTGGAGTCACTGGATATATTACCAAGTGCCCTCGAGGAATTTTATGAGAATGCAAAGCCATTGGGATTAAAGGTCTCTTGGGCCAAGACCAAGGCTCAGGCATATGGTGGTGTGTTGAATGAAGCAGCTCAGTTTGCCCAAGCATGTGGAGAGAATGTAGAGGTCTTAGAAAGGTTCATTTATCTTGTTAGTTCAGTATATAACAACAGTAGGTCAGACAATGAGATTTCTTGTCGCATCAGACTGACTTACACGGTCATGAAGTCACTCAGCTCGAGTATTTGATGTTATTTGTGTAGAAAGACAAAGACTCGTGCTTCCTGTCTTACACTATGGCTATTACTAAACAGTGACTTGAAGCGGCGAATTGACTTTTTTTTACTAAGTGCCTTCGCAGGATCATGGGATATTGCTGGTATGACGAAGTACATAATGAGTGACTACTCAGTGAAACTGAGTCGAGGTCTATTGCTTACATAATACATCAACACCACCTCCAGTAACATGGACATGTAGCCCATTTTACTGAGGCTGATCCTTCCCACAGGCTGATCTCTGAGAGAGTTAACCTGGGGTGGAGGAGACCAAGGAGAAGGACACAGAATTCATGGATGGAACAGGATAATCATTCATAATGAGAGGTATTTAGGGTAGGAAGAGTCTGCCCGGATGGATGTATGAAGTGCCCTATGTAGGTGCGTTTGACCCCCCCCCCCCAGCCATGTTGATGAAGATGATAATGGTAAGACTTTGTCAAACTTTTGGACCTTTGATTCAAAAGTTATTATTAAGCTTGTTTTAAACTTGGTGGAACAATGGGGGACAGCAATAGTGAAACTGTTCAATTATGATAACAATACAACAAAGGTCAAGGTCACAGAGTAAAGTCATTTTAAACACTTTTGATCCAGTCTGAACCAGACGCTTTGGTGGGGTTCAGGGTCACGCATGGATGAAGTGTTTCGAGTTAGTGGATTATTGATCAAAGGTAAAAAGTTTGGTCATAGATCGATCGCAAGGCATGGGTGTTCCTCTCTCCCAGAGGTCCTTGATACTGTCTCCATTTTTTCCAGCTCTAGAGATACGTTTTGAACGGGAGCAGGTTGGTCAGAGTCTCCTTTAATCCTTTCACAATTACAACAATGTTCGATTTATAAAAAAAAAAAAAGAATAAAAAAAAGTAAATATATATAGAAACCTGAGTTTTACACAGAGGCTTGAAAAAATAAGTTAACAAGTATCACTGATAATACATATGAAGATATAGGGGTAAGTGCAGAAAAGCTATTAGAACAAGATCGAGGCAGTAAAACTAAATGTATTCCCATCCTTACTTTTTTTTTTCTTTCGTATCTTCTTTTGTGGTGTAGAATAATTGCACCCAAAAGATGATATGATCATGGTATAACTATTAATCTGTAATGCTGTTCACAAAAGTATACCTAAAAAAAAATAAAGATGTATGGGTGGGATTACATATCACTTTACTGCCTCAGTGTTATTCTGACATTTGGATTTATCACCATCCCTGTGTCTTCACACATTTTATCAAATGGTTTTTAAAATCGCTATCTGTGTATGACCCTGCTTCCAGTTGGTTCTTAAATATTTGTCTTTGATGGTAGGTGTCCACAGTTTCTCCTTCCTCGCTCTACAGTGCCTGGGTATGCGTGACTCTGTCACAACCCTCCATTCACACTCAGTAAACTCCCACCATTCAAAATTNNNNTTCCCCTCCTTCTCTCTCTCTCTCTCTCTCTCTCTCTCTCTCTCTCTCTTTCCAGTCTGTGCAGCATCGTAACCTCATTTGTATTACTGCAACGGAATAGCAAATGCAAGCTACGTAAATTTTAAGTATACCCACAGATTTCTCTCCCTGGTCCCCAGCTAACCCGATCCCATTAATAAGAACACAGTGGAAATATGCTTTAGGAGCCTTATGGGTTTAACCTAGTTGGAATTTTTCTTTGTTGGTACTAACGGAATTTATATTTGGATCTGTCTTGTAGATACCAAAATAAAAACATTACA
>JAGKTI010008710.1:0-32862 GCA_018397915.1 Birgus latro
AGGTGAGCAATGTATGCAATCAATTCCACTTTACAAACAAAGTATTCAAGCAAAAATTTATGGTTTTGGAAAGTCGTGCCGCACTATCCCTGCATTCCGTAAATCTTACTGATCTGAGTATGTGAAGAGTATGGTGAAGAAAGGTAAAAATAAACAATGTGGTACAAAAAGAAATAATGTTTTTGAGCTATACAGCAAACATTATCAGTCTATTACTTGTGAGATTTTTTGGTCGTGTTGTAGAGAGCTCTGTGGTGCCGCACAACATGGAAGATCAGCTGTCATTCTTCTTCATTCTTCATCAGACCACTGTTGTAGTCTATTGCCAGTTTGCCTGTTCAGCAGTATCATTGACCGTTTTGAGGTGGGCCATGACATCAGGAATGGGGTCATGAGGTCATTGATGCTTGTTGGAGTATTCATCTTCAAACACTGGAAGAGGTTTTTTGACTTCTCGGTGACAAACTTAGAGATTCTCAGATCTGATGCCTTATCAATCGTCTTCATGTTCAAATGGCACAGATCCTTCTTCCTCGGCAATGCTGTGGTCATCATCGAAGTGATCGAAGGAATCTGTTTCAGTTTTGTTCCAGAACTCTGAATCAACTGAATAGAGGAGTTTCAGGACCAGAAGGAGAGAAAAAGAAGTCAAAGATCCCTGCCGCTATGAGTTCACACATATGGTGCCTGCATGCCAATGTACCATTCCCCTTATATGTATGTATTATGCCTGTTAGGTATATGTATATATTCCCCCCCCCCACTGTATCTTAGAACTGCAGATGTCATCAGCCGTTTCCAGGCTTGACCAGCCAATTCAAAACATATGTAACAGTCAGTCGAGGGCTAACTCTGAGACGGACAACTACTACTGCTCTGTGCTCCACAATTAAAGGCCGTAAATAACTATTCCAGGACTTTCCTTCCACCATCAAGAGGGTGTAACAAACACCAAGAACAACAGCGGGACTTGGAGACCTCTTTCAATGACAAAGCAAGCTCCACCTCATCCTCAGTCTCCCCCTCCCCCTCCACTTCACCCACATACCCTCGTAGTCAGTCTTTCATTCTCCATTTTCTACACATGTCCAAACCACCTTAGTGTATTTCTAATTTTCTCAATCACATCCACATCCACCCCACAACGTTCTTTCACTTCTTCATTCGTCAACCTGTCCCTCCATGTCATTCCAAATGCTTCTCTCAGGTAACTCATTTCCACTGCTGTCAGTCTTGACTTGTTCCCCTCTAGCAAGGTCCACACCTCACTTCCATACATCAGGGTAGGGATCACAATACTATCATGCAGTGACTTCTTAACATACTCACCTCTCTATTCCTCATCACCACTTTCAGTAAACCAACAACCTTCCTTCCCTGCTGTACCCTTTCAAGCACTTCATCCCCCAAACTTCCATCCCTACTCATCACACTACCCAAGTACTTGAATGCACTCACAGTCTCCATATCCTCACCATTCAACCTCACTGTGCATTCTGTGACTTCATTCCTCTCAAACACCATAACTTTACTCTTGTTTACATTAACTTTCAGATTCCTCTTCTTACACAGTATCCCAAACTCATTCACCAAACCTTGCAACTCTCATTCATCTTCACTCGACAATACTGTATCATCAGCAAACAGCAACACTGGAATCTTCCACACCTCACCCTCATTCATTAGAGCCACCCCCACATCCACTGCCCCACCTTGCACCTCCTTTACAACCCCGTCCATGAATATATTAACCCGCCAAGTCCCGACCGGTTTTTTACCCAGCCTGCCCCCAGATCCCGACTGATTTTCGACTTTTTGTTTTTTGGCTGAAACCTTCGCTTTTGGTGAGAAACATCGAAAATTCATAGTGAAATCGCAATCCTGAGGTAAAAAAAATGTTGATACAGGTGTCACTTACCCTTACGTTTTCCTTCTTTTTCAGGGTACCTGGCAAGAAAACGAACTATGGATGGGTTGACTAATTCAAGCCACTTTAAATTACGTTTTTATTTCATTTATTTGGTACGAGTTTATGTGTAGTAAAAGTCTATAATGGTTTTCACAATAATATAGGCGTTTATAAGCATTGTTCACTTACCCAAAACCCCAGTATATGGCACCTTCCTTTATTACCACCTCATCACTTCTGTTTGTTTCTTCCTCTAGCTTCTTTGTTTCTTTGTCCTCCACCTCAAGAATCACTTTCACCGTGAATTTTGTCATTAGAGAGACCATGGGGCAACATACCTTTACTGGCTAGGTTGCTGCTAACAGGTGAATTGCCCAGTGTGGGGGGGATGGGGGGGAAAGGGGGGTTAGGAGGGGGCCAGGCAGTATCCCCGCTTGACAGCAGGTAGAGGAAAGTCTCCCACATATGCCTACCAAAAATCCCGCGAATGTTGAAAAATGTGCACACAATGGGCCTTGCAATTGCGTGACGTACGACATACATCGTTGGGTCTGTCCATGGAAAAAGTAGCGACGTACACTGTACGTCGATGGGATTCGGCGGGTTAAACAGCCATGGAGACATCACACATCCCTGTTTCAGTCTCACATTTAGATAAAAGAACTCACTCAGCTCATCATCCACTCGTGCTGTAGCCCAAGCTCCCTCATGCATACTCTTCACAGCCTCAACAATTTCTCATCCACTTCATCCTTGCCTACCTACTCTGTCATATACTTTCTCCAAGTTCATGACGGCAGCATACAGTTTCTTTTCCTTTTCTAGATACTTTTCCACTAAACATCTTAGAACAAATATCTGATCTACACACCCTTTTCCCTTCCTAAATCCCCGTTGTTCTTCACCTAGCTCCTCTGTTATATGCCTAACCCTATCGATAAGTATTCTATTATATATTTTTCCAGTCACACTTAGAAGGCAAATACCACTATGGTTACCACATGCTTCTCTCTCCTCATTTCCTTTGTATAAAGGAGCAATTATACCTGATTTCCAATCCTCTGGAACCCTTCCCTCTTCCCAGGCCAATCTACACAACGTCCATATCCACTCCACAATAATCTCACCCCCATACTTCAGCATTTCACCACACACTTCATCAATTCCTGGTCTTGATCTTCTTCATTCCTTCAACTATTTCTGTCCAACTGATCTCTTCCTCCCTCCTCTCATTTCTTCTTCTCCCAGCCATTCCCCAGCCACTTATACTCGCACTGCTCTCACTCTTTACATTCAACAGATTCTCAAAGTGCTCCTTCCATCTCCTCATTTTCTCTCTCTTTTCCACCAACAATATGTTATTCCCATCTTTCACTCCCCTACTATTTCCGCTTTCACACTGTCTTGCTTTCTTTACCGCCTTCCAAAACAATTTCTTACTCTCCCTCTATTTCACACTCAGATTCCTTCCAAACTCTTCATCCACTCTCTTACTTTCCTTCACCAGTCTCTTCTCTTCTCCTTCTCACATATACCTCTCTCTTCTCTCTCTCATCTTCTCCCCTTCCTATGCTCGCTAGCCAGTCACTATATGCCTTCTTTTGTTCCACAGCTCATTTCGCCTCATCACTCCACCATGCTGTCCTTTGCACACCCCTGCATCTCCTCCTCACTCCACAAACCACTTCGCACGCTGTGCCTATCTCTTCCGTGAATATCTTTCATACATCTTCCACCCCTTCCATCTGCTCTAACTCATAGCTTCCCAATTTTTCTTCCACTATGCTCTTATACTCTGCCGTGTTCTCACTCTCTTGCAACTTCACTTTTTTCACAGGAGCTGATACCTCCTGTTTTCCCCTTTGTCTCTTCATCCATTTTCTTTGCAGCCTTACCTTGGCCATCACCAAGTGATGGTCTGAGATTTCATTCCCCCACCCTCTCCACACTCTTGCATCCAGCACTTGTCTTCTCATTCGCTCATCCACGCACACGTAATCTGTCATTGCCTTTCGTTCAACAAGTTCACCTTCCATCCTCCTCATGACTCTCTATGTATACCTGTGGGTCATCTTATGCCGGAAGAAGGTGTTGGGTATTGCCAACCCCTCACCGGCACAGATGTCCACCAAAGCACTACCATTCTCATCTACTCTCATTCAGCCGGTCCCAAAGATGGGTGACCATTCCCAACCCTCTAACTATCGTCCAATTGCTTTAACATCCTGTGTCTCAAAAGTTTTCGAGTCAATTCTTAACAGAGAAATTTTAAAGCATCTTTCCTGTCACAACCTTCTTTCTGATCATCAGTATGGGTTCCGTCAGGGACGCTCCACTGGCGATCTTCTCACCTACCTTTCAGACTCCTGGTCATCCACCTTTCGGGACTTTGGCGAAAGCTTTGCCATTGCACTTGACATCTCAAAGGCTTTCGATCAAGTCTGGCATAAATCTTTAATTTCCAAACTGCCCTCCTATGGTTTCTATCCTTCTATCTGTGCCTTCATCTCTAGCTTCCTTTCTGGTCAGTCTGTAGCCGCTGTTGTAGACATACATCGTTCTTCTCCTAGACCTATCAGCAGTGGTGTTCCTCAGGGCTCTGTCTATCACCAACTCTCTTCCTTTTATTCATCAATGACCTTCTAAGCTGTATATCTAACCCTATCCACTCATATGCTGATGATTCCACCCTTCACCTTTCCATTCGGTTTCTGCAACGTCCATCTCAGCAGTTACTTTAACAAAAAAGGGACGAGGGTATGGCACACCTAATGTCTGACTTGGTTCGTATCTCTGATTGGGGTAAAAATAATTTTATTTTTAGTGCATCAAAAACTCAGTTCTTACACTTATCAACCCGACAAAATCTTCCTCAGGATTACCCACTAATGTTTAATAATGAACAATTATGTCCTGCATCATCCTTGAACATGCTAGGGGTTTCATTCTCTCGGGATTTGTCTTGGAAAGAACATATTACATCTCTTGTGAAATCTGCTTCCAAGAGATTAGGTGTGCTAAGCTGATTCCGAACTTTCTTTACCCCTGCACAGTTGTTGACCTTGTTCTCTGGTTTTATTCGCCTGTGTATGGAGTACAACTCTCATGTGTGGGGAGGCTCCCCACATGCAGCTCTTCTCAATAGGGTGGAGTCAAAGGCTTTTCGTCTCATTAACTCTCCTCCTCTTACTGATTCCCTTCAACCTTTGTCTCTTCGCCGCACTGTTGCGTCTTTATCTCTCTTCTATCGCTACTTCAGTGGTCGCTGTTCCTCTGAACTGTCTGCTTGCATCCCTCCACCTCTACGACGGGCACGTAGTACCTGTCTAGCAACAAACTCTCATCCCTTTTCTGTCCAACTCTTTAATGCAAGAGTTAACTGTTACTCCTAGTCCTTCATTTATGCAACTGGTCAACTCTGGAACTGTCTTCCTCTGTCTGTATTTCCTACTTCCTATGATCTCCAGTCTTTCAAACACAGTGTGTCCAGGCATCTCGAAATGAACGGATCTTGAATTTGGCTCTTTTTTTTATTGTTTTTGCTTTTCCTTGGAAGGAACAGTATGCAGGCCTGTGGCCTTTGGTTCCTTCTTCCTTGCATTAAAAAAAAAAAAAAATTCATCTGGCACACCCCACTGACCAACCACTCCATCTACTCGCACATTCCCAACTTTGTCATACATGTCTCCAATATAAAACACTCACTTGCTCCTCTCAGACTTATCCATACATGCTTCTACACTCGCCCAAAACTCATCTTTCACTCTTGCCACTTGGTCCTCTGTTGGCGCATATGCACGTACAATCGCCCAAGCTTGTATACCTACTTTCAACCTCACCCATGCAATCCTTGCACCCACTGTTCCATACTCTCTTATATTCTTCCACTTCTTGCTTATTGGTTGTACAAAATGACCTCCAAAATAATGTTGTGGGTTAAAGGATTGAAGAGATGCTGCCAGAAATCACGTAGCATGGAGGGCCACTGTCAGCTGAACAAAACTAACACATGCATGCATGTACAGTGTTGTTCATTCTCTGTATATTTGACTTCCAGGTACATTTGCTTCGTTTGAAAGACTGATCAGTAATGGAGAGAAGAGCTTCAGACCAGAGACGTTTGCATTGTATGAATAGTTTATTAATTACAATATCTTATGAAGTCAAAGTATTGTGACCAAAAGCTAAAACAGAACAATCTGCTGAAAGCAAATAAATTTTGAACTTATATTGTTGCAAATTTTGCGTGCAGATATGTTTTATGGTATATTTGAAATGGAAATTAACCCTTTGAGATTCCGATGACAATTTTGATCATCATTTCAAATGCAATCTCAGATTCCGATGACGATTTTAATCATCATTTTAAGAAACTTTTGTAAAATATTCACCATAAATTGCGTCTATGCATCGTAACAGATACTCGTGCATGACGGCACTGAATTGTTGCTCTATGCGTGGCAGGTACTGCACAGCTGGTCTGACTCATGGCATTGTTTCTTTATCAGTTTATTCATGGTGGATATTTTTCTACAGCAAGGTGTAAAATTTTTGGTTTTTGCCTGACTTCAACTCGTCACTTTGATTTTTTATTGTACAGTAAAACCTCGATATAACCGACTTCAATAGACCAGAATTCGCTTTTATCGGACTCGAGGAGCTACCAGACTAAACTCCTATATATTGGAAAAAGTCCGATAAAGCCAGAAGCAGTCCGGACTGCCTGACCACTTCACCTATGTTCACCACAATAAGGTAAATTAAAGACATGTTTATCAGAGTACAGTACAGTATTATTATACCATTTGATTAATGTAGTGTAGGTATAACACAGTACAGTACTGCAGTGGTAGTGAAAACAGTTTAAAAACCATTGGAGCAATCCAGACTAATGTCTGATATGTCGGAAAAAGTCTGGATTAGCAGAGGAAAGTCCAGATGTCGCCATTATCGGAATTTCACATTTTTCGGAATGGCATGGGCCCCAATTAGTCCGTTCTAGTGAGGTCTTACTGTATTTTTTCCTTTTTGGAACATGCTACGATACAACTATTCAGCTTCAAAATAACACCACAACTAGCATGCTATCATAAAAAGTGTATTTGCAGAGTGAATATGCAGCTGAGACTAAAAGAAAATTATGCATCTCTTTCCTTTCACTTTACTGCACAACAGAATGCAAAAATTACCCTAATATATATATCATTGTAAAGGTAATTTATTGTAGTTTTGCTTGGTTTAAACCAGATTTACATATCTTTATTTGTTTTGTTTATCCGAATATTTTTCTATGGCAGGGTATAAAATTTTGGGTGTTCGCCTAATTTCAGCTAGTCATTTTGACAATTTATTGTCATGTTTCTCCTTTTTTTGAACATACTGCGATAAAGTACAACTATTCAGCTTTAAAATGACACCAGAACCAACATTCTAGCATGAAAATTGTATATACTGTACACAGAGGAATGAAAGAGAAATATCGTTCCGTGAAGATGTGGGTCAGCTCGAGAGTGGCTGACTCTAGCACAGACAATGTGCCCGGCCCAGAAACCTCATAGGGTTAAGTGGTTAAAGCTGCTCGAAAAGCGAGTGAAGTACATTACACATGTAAGAGTACCAATTACAGTACAGTAAAACCTCAATATAACGGACTTCAGTAGACCTGAATTCGCTTCTATCGGACTCGAGGAGCTACCGGACTAAACTCCTATATATCGGAAAAAGTCCGATATAGCCAGAAAGCAATCCGGACTGCCTGACAACTTCAGCTATGTTCACCACAATACAGTACAATATTATTATACCATTTGATTAATGTAGTGAAGGTATAACACAGTACAATACTGCAGTGGTGGTGAAAACCACTGATGCAATCCGGACTAATGTTTGATATATCGGAAAAAGTCTGGATTAGCAGGGGTAAGTCCGGATGTCGCTTTTATCGGAAAATCGCATATTTCGGACTGGCCTGAGCCCCAATTAGTCCGTTATAGTGAGGTCTTACTGTAGTAATATATGTCCAGGTAGTAGGATAAAATATTTTCATTTAGCAGTTCATGTCCGTGTAACAGTAACCTAATTATATGAGAGTCCATGTCAGACTTCAACTGGGTATATAGACATATGTAAGCTTAAGTATTGCTTTGATAAATTATTTGTATATTGTCTTTTCAGAGGGACACATATCCCCCAGAAATCGTTTATTATCAGTGGAGCCGTTGGGAGGCTTGCTGACACAATCTTGTATGTGTGCGTGCGCCTCAGACTCTCCCCTTGATATTAGGTGAGTGATTCATCTATATGTATTACATTCAGTTAGATACCTGAAATCCAGAGGGGTTGGTCATAAACAAATTGCCTCCATGTAACCTTGGTCTTCAGTCAAACTGCCCACCTTCCCTCACACCTTTCCACCTCCTTCTCAGTCTCCCCTAACTATGTATCTCATTCATATTCACTCTTGTAGTAATTCTTTCATTTTTCATTCTCAGCACATGGCCAGAATATTTCATGTTGCATCTGAAACATTTCTTATCTGAAATGTATTCTGGTCAGTGGAATAAATTATAACTCAATGTGAGGCCAGTAATGTCATACCAGTAGCTGTCACACCTACTAATGTATGCTGGGAAATAGGATCCAGATATATAGAAGTAATAGTTGTATAGGGCATCAGTGTACTTGGTGAAGTGGGTCATATAATCATGGACTCATCATTCAAGTTTTGAGATTTTTGTAAGACCTCATGGCCAAAACCCATTCACTTCCCCCCCCCCAAACACACACACACACACACATTGACATTTACATGTTTCATTCTAGACTACTCATGCAAATGAATGAGGTTGGTGGAATGTTTTTTTTCCGAAGATGACAACATATTTATCATTTTGGTGGTCTTTTTTTTATTCAAATTCTGTGAAAACAAGGTTTTGACCATCCACATCAGTGATGTGTTGCCATAGGGAAAATGGTACATTTGTGTGAAAGAGCTTTAAGACTTACATCTGACTTATGGTTGAAGAGTTAAAAGCACAACACACTGTCTCTGACTTCTATCTACCTATCCATTGCCAGACGCCATAATCCCGTAAGGAGTGGCCATTTGACCTTGAGTTATTTGTTTTACAGGGAGGGGGACTAATCCTCCACTAACCCACTTGTTGACATGTAGGGAGCACATATGGTTTGGTTATATGTTTTTTTTTTTTTTTAATGCAAGGAAGAAGGAACCAAAGGCCACAGGCCTGCATACTGTTCCTTCCAAGAAAAAGCAAAAACAGTACAAAAGAGAGCCAAATTCAAGATCCGTTCAATTCGAGATGCCTGGACACACTGCGTTTGAAAGACTGAAGATCATAGGAAGTAGGAAATACAGACAGAGGAAGACGATTCCAGAGTTGACCAGTTGCATAAGTGAAGGACTGGGAGTAACGGTTAACTCTTGCATTAGAGAGTTGGACAGAAAAGGGATGAGAGTTTGTTGCTAGACGGGTACTACGTGCCTGTCGTAGAGGTGGAGGGATGCAAGCAGACAGTTCAGAGGAACAGTTACCTCCCAGTGTTGTAAATGGTTTCTTGGCTTACAGGAAACCATTTGGCTAGTCACTCAATGTAAAGCCACCTGTAAAAGAAAGAAGAGCAATAAGAAGTGACAGGAAAGATGGGAAAAACAGGAAGAGAGGAGGGCAGGCACAGAAAAAGAATGATAAAGGCTAAGGAAGAAGTAGGCAGCACTACATAAAGTGGGTGGATGATGGTTGCCACCACCTACCACTATGTCTCTTTTAAACTAATAAAATGGGACTCATACAACTGTAAATAATGAAAGGGTTGTTGATTCGTCAGCTACTTAATATTGAAGCCATTATAAATTAGTCTGCTTTTATAATACCATATTGTACTTTCTTTTAGTGTAGGTACTATTCATAGTTGTGCTGGAGAGAGGAGCCTTCATTTATGAAACCATTTCATTGGGGCAGATCTGCCATGTGGTTGCAGAAACGTCCCTCATCTCCCCCGAACCCCTGAAATGGGGATGGTAGACTACTTATTAACCTCTGCTGGATTGATTTTTTGCAAGATAGCTTACCTCCCCAGTCACTGTTTTATAACCATTGCAAATACATTGTACTCTAGGGGTCTTGTTATCCCCTGCTATTCCACTATCGTTCCTGTGGCAATGGCGCATTTCTCTTGTGAGTAGGAGGCAGACAACAGAGATTTTTCTTATATGCATACGACAAAGTAGAGAGAAGGATTGTGGAAAGTTTTGCAAATGTACGGTGTAGTTGGTAAGCTTGGTTCCATCAAGAGTTTTCATGATGGTAGTGAAGCATGTGTAAGGGTTAATGGGCATCTAAGTGAATGGTTCACGATCGGTTTGGACGTGCAACTAGGTTGTGTGATGTCCCTATGGTTGTTCAGTATATATATGTAGCACCAAAGCAAGCCTGAGGACAGCAAATCACCCAGGGGGTTTAGGGTGGGTTCGTGGAATGTGGGAAGTTTGAGAGGAAGAGCAGGGGAAGTTGTTGAGGCATGTAGTAGGAGGTGGGTGGATGTGGCATGTCTGCAGGAAGTCTGGTACAGGGGTGGATCAGCCAGAAAGATTGCTGGGAAGGATTGCTACTATAAGTTGTTTTGGCAGGGGGGAACTGACGGATATGGGGGTGTGGGTGTGTTGGTTACGGAGAAATGGGTGGAGTATGTTATGAATGTCATGAGAGTAAGTGATAGGATAATAGTAGTGAAAATTTTGATCAGACGGGTGATGGTTTGTTATATCGGAAAATGCTCCGCAGGTAGGATTGGATGACGCAGAGATGGATAGATTTTGGGATGATTTAATACTTGTAGTATGTGGTATGGGTGATGATGAGGTAGTGGTTCTGGGAGGGGATTTAAATGGTCATGTGGGTGAAGCAGCTCAAGGTTATGAAGGAGTCCATGGAGGATGTGCATATGTTGTGAGGAATGCGGAAGGGGAAAGAATACTCGAGTTTGGGGAGGCTATGGACATGATTGTGTGCAACACACATTTTAGGAAAAGAATAGCCGGTTGATTACGTACGAGTCCGGGGGAAATAGTAGTCAGATAGATTATTTTCTGGTCAGGAGGGTTGATAGGAGATTAGTGAGGGATGTTAAAGTTATAGGAAGCGAGGAGTGTGTGCAGCAGCACAAACTGTTGATTTGTGACATGGTGCTTAAGGAACGAGTGATGACGAGGAGGACATATGTACCTAGGAGGAAAATATGGAAGCTGGGAAACCAATCAGTAAGGGATGCCTTTTATAGTAAGATGAGGAGAGGTGGCTGAACAGGAAGCCATACATAGAGCCATTCATGAACTGTATAGAGCCCTTAAGAACAACCTCTTGAGAGTTACCAATGCAATATGCGGTTGGACAAAAGGCCCACCAAGACAAAGTAACTTGGTGGTGGGATGAGGGTGTAGAAGCTACAGTTAAGGAGAAAAGAAGGCTTTTCCAGGAATGGAAGAATGGTGATAACAGGGAGAATTACTTGGCTGCCAAGCGCAGGGCTAGAAAAGATGTATACAGGGCGAAGTCTGAGTCACAGAGACTTTTACTTGATAATCTAAATCATGGAGAAAGGAAAAATATGATTTTTAGGGTGGAAAATCAGGTGAAGAGGGATAATCGGGACATTGTAGGTGAGCAGTGTGTGAAGAATGATGATGGAAGGGTAGTGGTGAACAGTGAGGATATTAAAGATGCATGGAGAGAGCATTATTGCCGGTTGTTGAATGAGGAGTTTGATTGGGATAGAGAAGGTTTGGAGCCAGCTGATCCAGTGTTTGGCCCTTGGCCTTTGATGCTGCTACCGTGAGTCAGGCAATAGGCAGGATGTGGGTGGGGAAGGCGGCAGGTGTGTGTGGGTTGACTTGCGAAATGTTGAAGGCCTCAGGAGATATTGGGGTGAGGTTAGTCACTGACCTGATAAATATGATTATACATGAGTGTGTTGTCCCAGATGATTGGCTGAAGAGTGTAATTGTAAATGTGTACAAAGGAAAGGGTGATGCCCTGGAAAGGGGAAATTAGAGAGGTATAAAGCTCTTAGATCAGATAATGAAAGTAATGGAGAGAGTTCTAGAAGGTATGATTAGAGAAAGTGTGAATATCGATGAGATGCAGTTTGGGTTTATGCCAGGCAGGGGGACCACTGATGCCATATTCATTGTTCGACAGCTTCAGGAAAAATATATTGGACAGAAAAGAGAATTGTATTTTGTTTTTGTTGATTTGGAAAAGGCCTTTGACAGAGTCCCTAGAGAGGTGGTGAAGTGGGCAATGAGAAAGCTAGGGTTGGAAGAGTGGCTGGTTAGGGTGGTGATGGCCATGTACATGGGTGCTCACACCCAGGTAGGAGTGAATGGAGCTTAGAGTGATGAGTTTTCCATAAATGTTGGTTTGCATCAGGGGTCAGTTTTGAGTCCCTTGTTGTTTATCATGGTGCTCGAAGCCCTCTCACATGACTTCAGAGGTGGACTCCCATGGGAGATGGTGCATGCTGATGATTTGGTGTTGATTGCAGAGAATGAAAAGGAGGTGGAGGAAAGATTTAAGAAATGGAGAGATGGTATGGGGTACAAGGGCTTAAGGGTAAATGCTGATAAAACAAAAGTGATGGTATCTAGGGTTGGTGGCGGTACAATCAGAGGAGAGGGAGAGTGGCCATGTGCAGTTTGCCACAAGGGTGTGGGAAGTAATTCCATCCTGTGCAGTGTTTGTGATAAATGGGTGTACAAGAGAAGTAGTGGTATTAGAGGTAGACTGCGAGATGATGCTGATTTCATGTGTGCGGCGTGTCGGGGAGAGCAGGTGGAGATTGTTAGGCGTGAGAGGGTTGGACTTGCAGGTGAGTCTCTTGAGTGTGTGGAGGAGTTTTGTTATTTGGGAGACATGTTATGTGCCGGAGGTGGGGCTGGAGTTAGCTCGGTTGCTAGAGTGAGAAGTGGTTGGAAGAAGTTCAGGGAGCTGTTGCCTCTCCTGACATTGAGAGGACTCTCCTTACGTGCTAAGGGGTCTTTGTATGCAGCATGTGTTAGGAGTGTGATGCTGTTTGGTAGTGGGACCTGGGCAGTAAAGAAAGAGGATATTTGCTGGTTTAAACGTACAGAAATGACAATGATTAGGTGGATGTGCTGTACGTCCCTATGTGCAAGGCCTGGGGGGGCTGGGTTTACGATGGAAGAGTTGAGAGGTAGGATGGGACTGGAGTGTATTGGTGTTGTGATGAGGAGATGTAGGCTGAGGTGGTTTGAACATGTGGAGAGGATTGGGGATGATAATTGGTGTTAATATTGGGGGAGGGGTAGACGGAGAAAGACATGGGACGAGGTCATTAAGTGTGACTTAAGGGTTAAGGGACTGAACAGGGAGGCTGCCAGGGATCGAGCAGCGTGGAGAGCCGCCATTAGATGACCAAGGCCGATGCATGCAAACATGTTGGAGCCTTCAAAAACGAAACGAAACAAAGCCCTGACCCGTAGTCAGTTTGCCCATGGCGTCTAAGTTTAACGAAGCCATAGCCATGGATTTGAAAGCTTGGAGAAGGCATTATTTCTTAGTCCTTGTTGATTTGGCAACCAGGTATTGTAATGTGATAGTAATCGTGGATAAGTGTGCACCCACCATTATCAAAGGAATATTTTTGAGCTGGATTGTTGTGTTTGGCGCACCTGGAAAAATTCTTACAGACAATGGCAGTGAATTCAACAATGTGGAAATGCGAGCATTGGGATAGGCCTTCAATATCAAGATCATGACAACGTCTGCAGAGAGTCCATGGAGCAACAGAGTCTTTGAGTGTCTAAATGCAGTCATTGGTGACATTGTTAGGAAGATAATGGCTGATAGCCAGTGTGAATTGAATGTGGGCTTGGCATGGGCAGTATCGGCAAGAAATGCTCTCACCAACTGTGCAGGCTTTTCTGCTAACCAACTTGTTTTGGGTCAAAACCCTGGCCTGCCTAATGTGTATGCAAATGATCCTCCAGCCTTGGAACCTTCATCACCGTCAATAATTGTGAGAGAGAACTTGAACCCTCTTCATTTAGCATGACAAGAGTTTATAAAGACTGAATCAGATAACATTTGGCTAGGGCTCTGCGGCACAACGTACGTTTGAGTGACTTAAATGACATCCGAAATGGAGATGAAGTCTTCTACAAAAGAAATTAGTCATGAGTGGCACGATCCTGGAATTGTAATAGGCAAAGATGGAAAACAAATTCTGGTGAGACGCGGCGGTGTCTATGTGCGAGTACACGTGTGTCGTCTAGCTCATGTGGCAGAGCAGGATACTACAGTTGAAAGTGATGAGAAGAACAATGTTGTCCAGGAGAAGCCTAATGACAATTCTTCGCAAGTGTTGAATGACTGTCCACCAGATGACGAGTCGGAAGATGGTGTGGTTCCAATTGATGAGCCTCCCACAGTTTCTGTTCCGATTAATCATCCTCCCAAAGTTTCTGTTGGTCACCGTATAAAGGGAATACATTCAGAAAGTGGAGAGTTGGTGTCTGGAAGGATTGTGAGTCGGGCAGGTAAAGCCACTGGAAAGTACAAACACTGCTGCAATTTGAAGAGGGACTCTGACGGCAGCATTGATTTAATAGATTTGCAGAAGGATTTTTAGTGAATGGGAAGTGGTTGATGATGACGCAGAAATGCTTGTTCTTTTCAACTCTGAGGCCGTATTGTGTGCTAAGTAAAATGGAATTACAAACTGGCAGAATAATGATGTGTATGAGGAAGTAGATGATGTTGGGCAAGGTGCCATAACAGTTCGATGGGTTGTGACGGAAAAACTGTAAAATGGAAAGCCTGTTGTTGAGGCCCGCTTAGTCGCCAGATGATTTGAGGAAGACACAGTGGATCTCCGAAAAGACTCGCCTACTTGTTCAAAAGAAGCAGTGCATTTGGCACTTTCTTTGGCCTCCACCAACCATTGGGATTGCCACACTATGGATGTGAAAGCTGCCTACTTGCAAGGTAACGACATTGAGAGAGTTGTTCATTTACGTCCTCTGCCTGAATATGCAAATGGTAAGTTATGGAGACTAAAGAAAACTGTTTACGACCTTTATGATGCTGCTAGGCATTGGTATCTGCGCGTAAAAGATCATTTGTTGAGTCTCGGAGCTAAAGTGTCATCACTGGATTCAGCACTGTTCTCTTGGAGCAATAGTGGCAAAGTCAGAGGCATTGTATGCATCTATGTCGACGACTTCCTTTGGGCTGGTACACACGAGTTTGAACAGCAAGTGATAAACCATTTGAGTCAAATATTCCTCATCGGCAGTTCAGAATCAAAAGCCTTCAAATACATTGGTCTCAATGCCATCTCCAACATCGATGACAGCATAACACTCGACCAGTTCCAGAATGCTTCATCTTTGAAACCAGTCACGCTGAGTAAACATCATGCAGCAGTAAAATCAGGAGAGCTGTCCGAGTCTGAGAAAACGGAGTACCGAGCATTAATTGGGCAACTTAGCTGGGTTGCCACACACACACTCAGCCAGATATTGCCTTTGATGTGTGTGAGTTGAGTGTTGGTAGGCCCTCAGGCAGTACTTCTTTGATTTTCCTTAGAATGATTATTGCTTCCACGGCCGGGAGCCATCTGAGTGTGCCTTGCGCATTACGGAGGTTATTCTCTCTGGCATGGAAGCATACATTCCTTTCTCATATCCTCTGTCTATTGCAAGAAAGCCTTGGTTTAATCACGCTTGTTCTAATGTTGTCCGCAACAAAGAAAGGGCCTTTAAAAGGTACCGGGGCCAACCCACCCCTGAATCACATCTTTTATATATTTCTGCCCGGAATCGTGCTAATTCTGTTCTTCGCTCTGCTGAAAATAATTTCATCCGTGCTAAATGTTCTCAACTTTCCAACTCGAATTCTTCTCGCTTCTTTTGGCACCTTGCCAAAAATCTTTCTCATAACTTTACCTCATCATCCTTCCCCCCTCTTTTCTACTCTGATGGCTCTGTAGCTATTTCTTCTACTGATAAAGCAGATCTCTTCGCTCAGACTTTCTTCTCCATTTCCACCTTAGACGATTCCGGTGCTATTCCTCCATCACTTCCCCCCTCTGACTTCCTCTTGACTGACATTAAAATTTCTTCAGCTGATGTATTTTCTGCCATCACTGGCCTCAATACTAACAAGGCATATGGTACTGATGGAGTCCTTCCTGTTGTCCTCAAAAACTGTGCTTCTGTGCTTACACCCTGCCTAGGTTAACTCTTTCGCCTTTGTCTCTCAACTTGTACCTTTCCTTCTTGCTGGAAGTTTGCTCTCATTCAGCCAGTCCCAAAGAAGGGTGACCATTCCCAACCCTCTAACTATCGTCCAATTGCTTTAACATCCTGTGTCTCAAAAGTTTTTGAGTCAATTCTTAACACAAAAATTTTAAAGCATCTTTCCTGTCACAACCTTCTTTCTGATCGTCAGTATGGGTTCCGTCAGGGACGCTCCACTGGCGGTCTTCTCACCTACCTTTCAGACTCCTGGTCATCCTCCTTTCGGGACTTTGGCGAAAGCTTTGCCATTGCACTTGACATCTCAAAGGCTTTCGATCAAGTCTGGCATAAATCTTTAATTTCCAAACTGCCCTCCTATGGTTTCTATCCTTCTATCTGTGCCTTCATCTCTAGCTTCCTTTTTGGTCGTGAACCGCTGTTTTAGACGGCCATCATTCTTCTCCTAGACCTATCAACAGTGGTATTCCTCAGGGCTCTGTCCTATCACCAACTCTTTCCTTTTATTCATCAATGACCTTCTAAGCTGTACATCTAACCCTATCCACTCATGCTGATGATGCCACCCTTCACCTTTCCATTCGGTTTCCGCAACGTCCATCTCAGCAGTTACCTCAACAAAAAAGGGATGAGGCTATGGCACACCTAATGTCTGACTTGGCTCGTATCTCTGATTGGGGTAAAAATAATCTTATTTGGGTACAGAGGGTGAGAGGTGTTAATATTGGGGGAGGGGTTGGGAGGGGTAGACCGAGAAAGACATGGGATGAGGTCATTAAATGTGACTTAAGGGTTAAGGGACTGAATAGGGAGGCTGCCAGAGATCGAGCAGCATGGAGAGCCGCCATTAGGTGACCAAGGCCGACACATGCAAGCATGTTGGAGCCTTCAAAAATGAGCGATGAGCGAATTTTTAATGCATCAAAAACTCAATTCTTACGCTTATCATCCCGACAAAATCTTCCTCAGGATTACCCACTAATGTTTAATAATGAACAGTTATGTCCTGCATCATGTTTGAACATGCTTGGGGTTTCATTCTCTCGGGATTTGTCTTGGAAAGAATATATTACATCTCGTGAAATCTGCTTCCAAGAGATTAGGTGTGCTAAGCCGATTCCGAACTGTCTTTACCCCTGCACAGTTGTTGACCTTGTACACGGGTTTTATTCGCCCATGTATGGAGTACAACTCTCGTGTGGGGAGGCTCCCCACATGCAGCTCTTCTCAATAGGGTGGAGTCATAGGCTTTTTGTCTCATTAACTCTCCTCCTCTTACTGATTCCCTTCAACCTTTGTCTCTTCGCCGCACTGTTGCATCTTAATCTCTCTTCTATCGCTACTTCAACGGTCACTGTTCCTCTGAACTGTATGCTTGCATCCCTCCACCTGTACGACGTGCACGTAGTACCCGTCTGGCAACACATTCTCATCCCTTTTCTGTCCAACTCTCTAATGCAAGAGTTAACCGTTACTCCCAGTCCTTTATTTATACAACTGGTCAACTCTGGTCAACTTTGATGTGTGTGAGTTTTGTGTGACTAGCAACTGAGCTATCAAAGTTGAGTTTTGTGTGACTAGCAACTGAGCTATCGTAGCAGATTTGGTTTTTTTTTTTTTTTTTTTTTTAATGCAAGGAAGAAGGAACCAAAGGCCAGGGCCCGCATACTGTTCCTTCCAAGAAAAAGTAAAAATAAAACAAAAGAGAGCCAAATTCAAGATCCATTCATTTCGAGATGCCTGGATACACTGCATTTGAAAGATTGGAGATCATAGGAAGCAGGGAATACAGACAGAGGGAGACAGTTCCAGAGTTGACCAGTTGCATAAATGAAGGACTGGGAGTAACTGTTAACTCTTGCATTAGAGAGGTGGACAGAAAAGGGATGAGAATTTGTTGCTAGAAGGGTACTGCGTGCCCGTCGTAGAGGAGGAGGGATGCAAGCAGACAGTTCAGAGGAACAGTGACCATTGAAGTAGCGATAGAAGAGAGATAAAGAAGCAACTGTGTGGCGAAGAGACAAAGGTTGAAGGGAGCCAGTAAGAGGAGGAGAGTTAATGAGAAGAAAAGCCTTTGACTCCACCCTATTGAGAGGAACTGCATGTGGGGAGCCTCCCCACACATGAGAGTTGTACTCCATACACGGGCGAATAAAACCCGTGTACAAGGTCAACAACTGTGCAGGGGTAAAGACAGTTCGGAGTCGGCCCAGCATACCTAATCTCTTGGAAGCAGATTTCACAAGAGATGTAATATGTTCTTTCCAAGACAAATCCCGAGAGAATGAAACCCCAAGCATGTTCAAGGATGATGCAGGACTGAGCTGGACATTATTAAACATTAGTGGGTAATCCTGAGGAAGATTTTGTCGGGTTGATAAGTGTAAGAATTGAGTTTTTGATGCATTAAAAATAAAAAGATTATTTTTACCTAATCAGAGATACGAGCCAAGTCAGACATTAGGTGTGCCATAGCCTTATCCCTTGTTTGATGAAGTAACTGCTGAGATGGACGTTGCGGAAGTTGAATGGAAAGATGAAGGGTGGAACCATCAGCATATGAGCGGATAGGGTTAGATGTACAGATTAGAAGGTCATTGATGAATAAAAGAGAGAGAGTTGGTGATTGGACAGAGCCCTGAGGAACACCACTATTGATAGGTTTAGGAGAAGAACGATGGCCGTCTACAACAGCAGCACAGAACGACCAGAAAGGAAGCTTGATATGAAGGCACAGATAGAAGGATAGAAACCGTAAGAGGGCAGTTTGGAAATCAAAGATTTATGCCAGACTCGATCGAAAGCCTTTGAGATGTCAAGTGCAGTGGTAAAGCTTTCGCCAAAGTCCCTAAAGGAGGATGACCAGGAGTCTTAAAGGTAGGTGAGAAGATCGCCAGTAGAGCGTCCCTGACGGAACCCATACTGACGATCAGAAAGAAGGTTGTGACAGGAAAGATGCTTTAAAATTTTTCTGTTAAGAACTGATTCAAAAACTTTTGAGACACAGGATGTTAAAGCAATTGGACGATAGTTAGAGGGTTGGGAATGGTCACCCTTCTTTGGGACTGGCTGAATGAGAGCAAACTTCCAGCAAGAAGGAAAGGTACAAGTTGAGAGACAAAGGCGAAAGAGTTTACCTAGGCAGGGTGTAAGCACAGTTTTTGAGGACAACAGGAGGGACTCCATCAGGCCCATATGCCTTGTTAATATTGAGGCCAGTGATGGCAGAAAATACATCAGCTGTAGGAATTTTAATCCCAGTCCAGAGGAAGTCTGAGGAGGGAAGTGATGGAGGAACAGCACCGGAATCGTGTAAGGCAGAATTGGAGCAGAAAGTCTGAGCAAAGATATCTGCTTTATCAGTAGAAGAAATAGCTACAGAGCCATCAGAGTAGAAAAGAGGAGGAAAGGATGATGAGGTAAAGTTGTTAGAAAGGTTTTCGGCAAGGTGCCAAAAGGAGCGAGAAGAATTCGAGTTGGAGAGTTGGGAACATTTAGCACGGATGAAATTATTTTCAGCGCGAAGAACAGACTTAGCACGATTCCGGGCAGAAATATAAAAAAGCTGTGATTGAGGGGTGGGTTGGCTCCGGTACCTTTTAAAGGCCCTCTTTCTGTTGCGGACAGCATTAGAACAAGCGTGATTAAACCAAGGCTTTCTTGCATTAGTCAGAGGATATGAAAAAGGAATGTATGCTTCCATGCCCAAGAGAACAACCTCCGTAATGCGCAGGGCACACTCAGACGGCTCCCGGCCATGGAAGCAATAATCATTCCAAGCAAAATCAAAGTAGTACTGCCTGAGGGCCTCCCAATCTGCAGCTCCTTAGTGCCACAGGCGGCATTTTTTGGGAGGCTCCACAGGCTGTACTGGAGCAATAGGACAGGTTAGGGTAATAAGGTTATGATCGGAGGAGCCCAATGGAGAGAAAAGATGAACAGTGTAAGCAGATGGATTAGTTGTTAGGAAAAGGTCAAGTATGTTGGAACTCTCTCCAAGGCGGTCAGGGATACGGGTAGGGTGCTGTACAAGCTGCTATAGGTCATTAAGGATAGAAAAGATGTAGGCTTGTTCACCCCGTGGATCAGTGAAAGGAGAGGAGAGCCAAAGGTGGTGGTGAACATTGAAATCTAGAATGGAGATTTCAGAGAAAGGAGAAATGGATAGAATGTGTTCCATCGTAGAAGTAAGATGGTCAAAGAATTTTTGGTAGTCAGTAGAATTAGGAGATAAGTAAACAGCACAGATATATTTAGTCAGAGAATGACAGGAGAGCCGAAACCAGAGAGTAGAGAATTCATAAGAATCAAGTTCAGGAACACGAGAGCAAGATAGATCGTTGCGTACATATACACAACAGCCACCTTTGGCTTTGAAATGAGAATAGAGAAAGTAAGAGGATACTGAAATGGGTTTACTGTCAGTTGTCTCAGACAGCTGAGTCTCGGAAAGAAAGAGAAAGTGAGGTTTAGAGGAGAAGAGGTGGTGCTCAACAGAGCGAAAGTTAGAGGAAAGGCCGCGAATGTTACAGAAATGAAGGAGTGAGTCAGACAGTGGTTCCAGGCAGCTCCGAGAGATGTCACCGGGAGAGAGGCGGAAGGTGGGGGTATTTATGGTCCCCCCCCCGGGGACTTCGAGGCACAATTTTCAGTAGCCATTTAAAAAAAAAATTTGGAAAGGAATTAAGTGTAGTGTGTAGCGTGTATGTAGTTTGGTGTTGACAGTTAGAGAAACTTGTATTGGAGAGCATGCTGGTCTACTCTCTGTGTTACTGAGACACTGAAAAAGTACAGCAAAGGGGGATGGTCAGGAGCAAGTCCTGAGGGCTGATGAAACGGGAGCTCCAGCTCTCCCTGTCATCAGCTTTCCATCCTCCTTGGTAGTACTGCCCTGCTCGACTGGTGCTACAGTCTACTCCGCCCAATAAGGTGATCTCAAGGGTGAAGACTGACAACATGAAGCTATACATTCCAAGAATGGGGCCGATCGAGGACTGTCATATAGAGTGCTTTTCGGATGCCTCATTTGCCAACCTTGTAGGCAATCGATCTCAGGTAAGTTTTGTTATCTTCCTACAAGATGCTAGTGAGGCAAGATGTCCTATATTCTGGGAGACAAGAAAGATCAGGAGGGTCGTGAAATCTACCTCATCTGCTGAGGCGTTGGCGCTGCTTGAATGTGCTGAGACTTCTGTATATAAGGTTTCTGGATGTGGAAAGTTCAAAATGAAGTGTTTCGTCGACAACAAGAGTCTGGTGGACATCCTTTACTCCTGTAGGAGCGTAGAAGACAGGAGATTGTGCGTTGATATTGCTGTATTGCAAGACATGTTGGAGCGATGGGAGATTGATGAAGTATCTTGGGTGGATACATCACAACAACTGGCTGATTGTCTCACCAAGAAAGGTGCCTCGACCGAGCAGCTGCGTGCAGCAGTCATCCGAGACTAGAAGGATTATAATACTTCGAGAGACATCACATATCAGTATGTGGCCACAGACTGGGTCTTGATAGTAATTAAACAAAAGTGTATATACAGTATTGGATGCATAGTGCGTATCGGGTGTTGATGGTACTCGCACAAAAGTCTATGTATTGGGTACATAGTGTGTATCAGATGCAAATAGACCATCCAGCACGGGCCGAACAGGGTAGTACTCCCGAGGGGAATACTGTTGGAATGGGAATACTGGTGATAGGGAGAGCTGGAGCTCCTGTTTCACTAGTTACCTAACCATCCCCCTTTGCTGACCTTTTCAGTGTGACAGTAACATGGAGAGTAGACCAGCATACTCTCCCAAACATTTCCTCTAACTATCTTATGCACTACACCACATGCGCTTTACATATTATACAACGTATCCCACTACGTTACAGGGGTTGACGCCAGCAAGGGCATGCGGCCAGAAAGCTTTGCCCCCACTACCTAGTGGCGGACTTTGGGGGGAGGCTTGACTGGGGTTCCACCGGCATAGATCATGGGTCCGGGACGAGATTGGGCTCGAACCTGTGCTAGAGGGTACAGGGCATTGCGGTTCCCAGGCTGCCGCTTCCGCTAAATAGAGAGGGGCCCGAACCTGGGAGTAGCGCCCCAGGAGGCTGCCCTATCAGTGGGTGTATAATGGCGGGGCAGTTGCAGTGCCAAGCCGCACTTGGAGGGTGTCCCTGCAGCTGTCCTGGCAGGGTGCCCCGAGGCCACTACCACAGTCACTGGTAAGCTGGTGGGCTAGGGGTCCCAGATCCATTGCCTGGACCTGGGTCTGTGCAATGGGTCGGGCCTTTGGAATGTTTACCCCCATTTGTCTTACCGACTATGACTTTGAACAAAAACAAGCACCAAAGCAAGCCTGAGGACAGCAAATCACCCAGGGGGTTTAGGGTGGGTTCGTGGAATGTGGGTAGTTTGAGAGGAAGATCAGGGGAAGTTGTTGAGGCATTCAGTAGGAGGTGGGTGGATGTGGTTTGTTTGCAGGAAGTCCAGTACAGGGGTGGATCAGCCGGAAAGATTGTTGGGAAGGATTGCTACTGTAAGTTGTTTTGGCAGGGGGGAACTGACGGATATGGGGGTGTGGGTGTGTTGGTTGCAGAGAAATGGGTGGAATATGTCATGAATATTATGAGAGTAAGTGATAGGATATTAGTAGTGAAAATTTTGGTCGGGCAGAGGTTGGTTTCAGTTATATCGGCATATGCTCCACAGGTGGGATTGGATGACACAGAGAAGGATAGATTTTGGGATGATTTAATACGTGTAGTGAGTGGTATGGGTGATGATGAGGTAGTGGTTCTGGGTGGGGATTTAAATGGTTATGTGGGTGAAGCAGCTCAAGGTTATGAAGGAGTCCATGGAGGATGTGCGTATGGTGTGAGGAATGCGGAAGGGGAAAGAATACTCGAGTTTGGGGAGGCTATGGACATAATTGTGTGCAACACACATTTTAGGAAAAGAATCAGCTGGTTGATTACGTATGAGTCCGGGAGAATTAGCAGTCAGATAGATTTTTTTCTGGTCAGGAGGGTTGATAGGAGATTAATGAGGGATGTTAAAGTTATAGGAAGCGAGGAGTGTGTGCAGCAGCACAAACTGTTGATTTGTGACATGGTGCTTAAGGATCGAAAGATGACGAGGAGGACATATGTACCTAGGAGGATAACATGGAAGGTGGGAAACCAATCAGTAAGGGATGCCTTTTATAGTGAGATGGGGAGAGTGGTGGCTGAACAGGAAGCCCTAGATAGAGGTGTTAGTGAACAGTATAGAGCCCTTAAGAACAACCTCTTGAGAGTTATTGATACAATATGCGGTTGGACAAGAGGCCCAGCAAGACATAAAGTAACTTGGTGGTGGGTTGAGGGTGTAGAAGCTACAGTTAAGGAGAAAAGAAGGCTTTTCCGGGAATGGAAGAATGGTGGTAACAGGGAGAATTACTTGGCTGCCAAGCGCAGGGCTAGAAAAGATGTATACAGGGCAAAGTCTGAGTCACAGAGACTTTTACTTGGTAATCTAAATCATGGAGAAAGGAAAAATATGATTTTTAGGGTGGCAAATTGGGTGAAGAGGGATAATCGGGACATTGCAGGTGAGCATTGTGTGAAGAATGATGATGGAAGGGTGGTGGTGAGCAGTGAGGATATTAAAGATGCATGGAGAGAGCATTATAGCCTATTGTTGAATGAGGAGTTTGATTGGGATAGAGAAGGTTTGGAGTCCGCTGATCCAGTGTTTGGCCCTTGGCCTTTGATTGACGCTGCTGCTGTGAGTGAGGCAATAGGCAGGATGTGGGTGGGGAAGGCGGCAGGTGTGTCTGGGTTGACTGCCGAAATGTTGAAGGGCTCAGGAGATACTGGGGTGAGGTTAGTCACTGACCTGATAAATAGGATTATATATGAGTGTGTTGTCCCAGATGATTGGCTGAGGAATGTAATTGTAAATGTGTACAAGGGAAAGGGTGATGCCCTGAAAAGGGGAAATTACAGAGGTATAAAGCTTTTAGATCAGATAATGAAAGCAATGGAGAGAGTTCTAGAAGGTATGATTAGAGAAAGAGTGAATATCGATGAGATGCAGTTTGGGTTTATGCCAGGCAGGGGGACCACTGATGCCATATTCATTGTTCGACAGCTTCAGGAAAAATATATTGGCAAGAAAAGGAAATTGTATTTTGTTTTTGTTGATTTGGAAAAGGCCTTTGACAGTCCCTAGAGAGGTGGTGAAGTGGGCAATGAGAAAGCTAGGGTTGGAAGAGTGGCTGGTTAGGGTGGTGATGGCCATGTACATGGGTGCTCGCACCCAGGTAAGAGTGAATGGAGCTTTGAGTGATGAGTTTTCCGTGAATGTTGGTGTGCATCAGGGGTCAGTTTTGAGTCCCTTGTTGTTTATCATGGTGCTTGAAGCCCTCTCACGTGACTTCAGAGATGGACTCCCATGGGAGATGTTGTATGCTGATGATTTGGTGTTGATTATGGAGAATGAAAAGGAGGCGGAGGAAAGATTTAAGAAGTGGAGATATGGTATGTGGCACAAGGGCTAAAGGGTGAATGCAGATAAAACAAAAGTGATGATATCTAGGGTTGGTGGCGGTACAATCAGAAAAGAGGGTGAGTGGCCATGTGCGGTTTGCCACAAGGGTGTGGGAAGCAATTCCATCTTGTGTAGTGTTTTTGATAAGTGGGTGCACAAGAGATGTAGTGGTATTAGAGGTAGACTGCGAGATGATGCTGATTTCATGTGTGCGGCGTGTCGGGGAGAGCAGGTGGAGATTGTTAGGCGTGAGAGGGTTGAACTTGCAGGTGAGTCTCTTGAGTGTGTGGAGGAGTTTCGTTATTTGGGAGACATGTTATGTGCCGGAGGTGGGGCTGGAGTTAGCTCGGTTGCTAGGGTGAGAAGTGGTTGGAAGAAGTTCAGGGAGCTGTTGCCTCTCCTGACATTGAGAGGACTCTCCTTACGTGCTAAGGGGTCTTTGTATGCAGCATGTGTTAGGAGTGTGATGCTGTTTGGTAGTGAGACCTGGGCAGTAAAGGAAGAGGATATTCGCAGGTTTAAACGTACAGAAATGACAATGATTAGGTGGATGTGCAGTGCGTCCCTGCGTGCAAGGCCTGGGGGGGCTGGGTTTACGATGGAAGAGTTGAGAGGTAGGATGGGACTGGAGTGTATTGGTGTTGTGATGAGGAGAGGTAGGCTGAGGTGGTTTGGACATGTGGAGAGGATGGGGGATGATAATTGGGTACAGAGGGTGAGAGGTGTTAATATTGGGGGAGGGGTNATCCCTTACTGATTGGTTTCCCAGCTCCCTCAGTATTAACACTTCTCACCCTCTGTACCCAATTATCATCCCCCAGCCTCTCCACATGTCCAAACCACCTCAGCCTACCTCTCCTCATCACAACACCAAAAAGAATTATATTAAAAATAAGGGGGGGGGGGAACCGTGACAAAGGTGGAGACAACCTCTCCCTCCCCTGGCATGGTAATGACTGACTGAAGGCCTGCTGTGCACTGTTGCCAAAGGAAAAATTATTGAAATCTGCTAAATTAGTCTCAGATGCGGTAAAAATCCACTAGACTGAGGGAAATTAACGATTAAAAAAGGGGGGGGGCAAGACCTAAAAAAAAGAAAGGGGGGCAAGAGAAATGTAATAATTTTATACCAGCTAGACTGCTTTTGAAATCTCTAAATTTAGCAGGAAAATTGCTTCATTGGTAACTGCTGGCATGAGGCGTGAAAACATGCCAGGATGTCACTATATATTTATTTTTTTATTGATCTATTAAAAAAAAAAAATGCTATACTTAACTAGTATTTTCGCAAGATTACTTTTTTTTTACACCGTAAGTAATGTTTGCAGGGCAGGCAAAGACTGTTTCCGTCTCCTAAATGAACGTTGCCAGACCCAGGGAGTTTTGTTCGAAACTTAGTGATAGCGAGTCATCACTTCTTTGGGCGATTGTACCTGAGCCTCCTGGCTCGGGTTTATCTACCTAACGCCTGTTACACTAAATTCCCCTTCTTAGCTCACATAATCCAAGTGAATATAGGCTGGTCCAGTTTGAATGATCCATCCATTTAGTATACTGCGTTTAGTTGCATATGATTTCGAGTGAGGTGTATATTTAACCTTGAGAGAATATTCTTTGGTGATAATGTTTTAAGTTTCTTCCCGCATAGTCCAACTGAGACCATGGGATTACTATATTTACGTGTATCTGTAACTATTGAATTCCCGCAGAGTCCAACTGAGACCACGGGATTATTTAGCTGTATTCACGTGTATCTGTATCGTTTGAATTCCTGCAGAGTCCAGCCGAGACCATGGGATTATTAGCTATATTCACGTATATCAGTTTCGTTTGAATTCCCACAGAGTCCAACTGAGACCACAGGATTACCATATTCACGTTGTTATGTCTACAGACGTTCCATTAACTCAACGTACCCGTTTATAATGTCATGCCATAGCTATTTGTTTATTTGATTACTTTCTCTTTCAGGTTACTCAAACAGGTAGCTTACAGATAAAGTAGTATAGAATGTGGCCTTTCCTTTCCAATATTTCCTATGAAATTTCCATGTCAGTTTTTCCATACTGCATGGTGGTTTTTCTCTTTTTTCCTGGAGGGTTTGGGGGTGGGGGGGGGCCTTCTTGCTTTACTATCCTTACTATGCTTTACTATCCTTTGCCTCTCCTGACATTGAGAGGACTCTCCTTACGTGCTAAGGGGTCTTTGTATGCAGCATGTGTTAGGAGTGTGATGCTGTATGGTAGTGAGACCTGGGCAGTAAAGGAAGAAGATATTCGCAGGTTCAAACGTACAGAAATGACAATGATTAGGTGGATGTGCAGTGCGTCCCTGCGTGCAAGGCCTGGGGGGGCTGGGCTTACGATAGAAGAGTTGAGAGGTAGGATGGGACTGGAGTGTATTGGTGTTGTGATGAGGAGAGGCAGGCTGAGGTGGTTTGGACATGTGGAGAGGATGGGGGAGGATAATTGGGTACAGAGGGTGAGAGGTGTTAATATTGGGGGAGGGGTAGACCGAGAAAGACATGGGATGAGGTCATTAAATGTGACTTAAGGGTTAAGGGACTGAATAGGGAGGCTGCCAGAGATCGAGCAGCATGGAGAGCCGCCATTAGGTGACCAAGGCCGACACATGCAAGCATGTTGGAGCCTTCAAAAATGAGCGATGATTCCTTCAGCTTGTAGAGATAAATCTTGTAGTCATAGTCTACTCTGTAACAAGCAGCCTCGAAACGACCAGAAGGTCTGTTGCTGTTTGCTTTCTTATGTAATCCTGTGTGCACTACGGCCGATAAGTCCATGCCGAAGTTTGAACCGGAAGAGCCAACCCTCGGATGCCTTGAAGTCATTCACGTTGTGCAGGGGTGCAAACTTCTTGGCAGCAGCCTTCAACTCTGTTAAGCACACTGGCACCCTATTGCTGGCGGAACCAAACCAAAGTCGTCCGTTCGATGCTGGCTTGGCGGGGCTGGCACATCACCATCCAGTTGCCTTTGCAAGTGGTATTGCCATAGTCCTGTCTGTACTGAGTCAGTTTGTCCCATGATTTCTTGATATAAAACAAGGTTGAATGGGCCAAGTCATATTCGTGCATAATGCGTGAAGTTGGCCAGCCCGCATCAACCTTGCCCAATATCTCACACTTCTCCAGAGTCAAAACTGTCCTCTTGCATTTCTTGGGTGGTGGTGGAGCTGTTAACATGCGCGAGAACACCACAGAGAAAGATTAAGGCCTGCAGAAGGTAGGGCATCACCACAAACACAAAATTGGAAGCTTCCATGGCTTTACCTTGGCCAAGCATGTCCACATGCAGAGAGACAAAGGCAGGAACTGAGGTGCGGTATTGCTGGGGAGCGTACAGCATTGCCATGTCTCTAACCATGCTTGGCTATGAGCGTGCAAGCCAAAAGCAGCACACTGACCTATGAGCACAAGGGTCCTTTTCACTCGCCCAGGCAAATGTCGCTACGTGGCAGAAACACTGGGTCCCTGGTCCCTGTACATCATGGACCTAAGGAGTGGCTGAATATTCCAGACGGCGATGCAACTTGGACCATTCAGTAAGGTGACGGATGGCCGTGCATGGGCGGGAGTTTGACAAATCCGTGTGGCTGGGGGAATTTGACCATTTGGTTGGCAGCCGGACAACCATTCTCACTTAGCTTGTGGGTTACGATCTTTATTCCTTGCACGCTGCTGGTATATTATTGGTGATCGGGAGGGCCGGAGGACTTTAACTGTTCAGTAGGGAGCCGAACAGCCATTCTCACTCAGCTTGTGGGCTATGATCTGTTTTTCTCATGCGCTGTTGGTATGTGATCGGGGAGGCTGAGGGCCTTGGATCATTTGGTTGGGAGCCGGAGAGCCTTATTTTTTCTGCGTTAGGGTTACAGTCAATTACCTGCACATGGACAAAGAGGCCGGTGAGCCACCCAACCCAACTGGCTTAAAAAAAAAAAAAAAAAAAAAAAAGGGCAGCCACTGGGCATGGACAGATTAATCTGTATCTGGACCTAAGAGCTAAAGCCTGACATCCGTATATGGAGCATGACCAGATACAGAGTGTTTGAATAATTGAGGGATTACTGTACTTCGCTGAAGTACTACAAACAGCAGAAATGCATTTGGTACATTATCATTGTAACCTGGACTGAAAGTCACAAAACAGTTATTTCCCACCAGCAGTATACAGTACTAGATTCCTTTAGGGAAGATACTAGCCTTATTGTTTCCATGTAAATTGCAAGCTTTCAAGTTCTTTTACTATTTTACTTACATGAGCTATCAAGTCCATATTAAACTACTGAAAACTAAAGTTCCATAACCTTTTATAAAGTTGACATGTCAGTCCCCAAGAATGTTTAAGAAAACTACTTTGGTTTATAATGAGGATGGCCTGTATTGTAAATAGAGTGTAATGTGTGCTTCTATATGTATAATTTGCAACAGACACAAAGCCCAACCAACCTGGTACTGCCTTGACCAAGAGGAAGGAGCGCACAAAGAAGACTGAGAATGGACAGAAAGACACCTTGCGGCCCAGTTCCCCCCGTGCTGAGAAGTCAGATGCTTCTGACAACGACGTAAATGGGGATGCAGAAGATAATGATGTAAGTATAGTATGTGACAGCTGTTAATATGGAGGTGATAATTGAGTTATTGGAAGGTGGTGGCAACCATCATCCACTCACATGATGTAGTGCTGGCTACTTCTTCCTTAGCCTTTATCATTCTTTTTCTGTGCCTGCCCTCCTCTCTCCCTATTTCTCCCATCTTTCCTGTCACTTCTTATTGCTTTTCTTTCCTTTACAGGTGGTGTTACATTGAGTGACAAGCCAAATGGTTTCCTGTAAGCCAAGAAACCATTTACAACACTGGGTGGTAACCATATAACCAAACCATACATGCTATGTATGTATCAACAAGTGGGTTGGTGTAGGGGTGGTTCCCCTCCCTGTAAAACAAATAACTCAGTCAAATGGCCACCCTGTATGAGATTATGGCGTCTGGCGATAGATAGATAATTGAGTGATTAGGGAAGTGATGTGTATCTAAAAGGATGCTGTTTTGATCCTAAGCTGGAGAGAGCTATTGAAATCTTTACTTGTACAGAATAAAAATATTAGGAATAAATGACTTTGCTGCCGTGCCCTTGGCATACGCGAAGATCCTTCAGTTTAGGTATTTTTATTGTGTTATTAGTTGGGAAAGGTTGTATTATTGCTGATACTTCATGGTGTTTGAACTTTGAATCATCTGTAAATTGGCCGATGTTAACTTAATATTCATCTTATTTAAAGAGTGGTAGGTGGGGGCGCTCACTATCCACTCAGTCGATGTAGTGCTGCTCTCGGGTGACTGCCCTTTCCTCTCTTCCTTCCTTTCCCCCGTCCTCTTCTGTCTTTCCTTCATTCTTTCCTTTTTTTTATGCTTCGGGTGACTTGACGCTCTCTCTCCTGTCTTTTTTCCCTTCATTCTTTCCTCCTCCTCCTGCCTATGGGTGACTGCACTGAGTAACAAGCCATATAGCAAAATAGAAAGTACCCTGTATTTTATATACAGGTATACCCCGATACACGATTCCCCTTAGATATGATACCCCAGCGCAGCGAGGGAGGTAGAAATACCACCATACCCCGCCTAACGATAGCCAAACCCCAGTTTAACGATGTTTTTTTTTTTTTTTTTTTTTTTACTAATTTTGATTATATTTTAGACATAAATATTGTGTTTAGGTTGATTTATAAACTGTTTTAGACTTACATTATTGTGTTTTAGTCATTGGTGGGGTGAACATTTGTCATTTTGGGGTACAGTTTACTAAGTTTGATTTTTCCCAGTTACATATTTGACGATTTTCATATTTTATTTTTGGGTTTTGGACTTGGTTGGGGGGTAAACCCAAGGCTCAGAAACGCATCCTTATACGTTGCGTGTTAAATCTACCCCGATACGCGATACCCTGCCTAGTGGTGGGTTTTTACTTAACCATTGTATCGTTAAACTGGGGCCTACCTGTAAAGACATTAGAAAAGTTGGAAATGGTAGGATATCACCATGTTTGTAAGAGCTGTGCATGACTAATACTTCAGACAGGAATTAAGAGTTATCTTGGCACTTTTTTTGCATGTAAATAAAAATAAGTATTTTAAAAATTAGTACAGTAAACCCTTGATATACTGAACCCCCTTTTAACAAATTTCAGCTTTAATGACTGTGTTGAGCTGGCCAAACGTTATGTTCATGTAACGAATTTTGTTTGGTAAAAGAATGGACGCTTGAGAAATGCTGACTAGTGTGGTGCCCTACACATACACATGTGCACACGCATGCTCCTCTGCATCCCGCAGAATGCCACATCAGTCTCTGGGTGACCAGCATTGTGAGAGGAGCTATAGATAGAGCATTTATTGAGAGAAAGAGCCATTTAGACGTAGCTGGATGTTACTTTGTATGACTGTATGGCTGAACGACACTGTATTTTAACAATCTTTGTTTGGTAAAAACCACGACACTTGGGAAGCTACCGAACAACGTGATGTTTGGCTTTAACATCAAGGGTCTGGTACCAATTAGTTCATTATATCGAGGGTGTACTGTACTTTGTATCAGTTCCCTTGTTAGATAATGTTACCAAATTTGTTGATGATCCAAAAGAAAGATAAAATCAAATGGAGAATTATGAAAGGTTTTATGTATGTAATTCTGGCTATTACTTGCCCTCCAAGACAAGTCTTGCAGTGGATCATATTACTGTGTTCCTGTCACTACAGTCAGTGCTTACTTCATGTAGTATGTGTTGGTAGTTTCCATTGTAAGAAAGCTTTTTGGCTAGGATTATGATTTGGGGGGGAAAAAATTTGACTGCAGAGCACCTTTATATTCATGTTTAACTTATAGTGAAGAATCTGTTAATTCAACAGCAGCATGGGTAAGAAACTTTAAACAAGGACTAGCTTTACACATAAATTTCAGGATGATTGGAGTCTTGATGTAAGTGAAGAAGCAATGAAGGAACGACAGAAGATTCTGACAGCAGGTGTTAAGAACCTTACTGTGTCAAATGACATTGAGAAGACACAGAGTGAACGACTGGAAGTCTTCTTTGAGTACTGCAAGGCAAGTTCAATAAATTTCAAGTATTTTTATTTTGTTTTAAAAGGTTTCAAATATGCTGTTATGTACCCACATTTTGTGTGTGTGTACATATATAGTCAAGCTTCGGTAAGTGGACACTCATAACTTGGATCCCCATACAGGTCAGACAGGAGGGTCACTAAGCGGGCATACGAAAAATTCAGTTACGGTATATAACATCATGTAAAAAAATTTCTTTCACACAATTTTCATAAATACACAGTAGCACCCCATAACTCTCGAACTCATAAATAACCCAATAGCTGCTACGTACATCGTATGAAGAAAACCATGCAACCGCCACATACATCATATGATCAAGTTTTTTTTTTTTTTTTTTAAGGCACATTACATTTTTCACTCAAATGTCCATAAATAACGTACCACAGCCAGACTAAGGTTAATAATGAAACTCATATTTGGTTTTCCTCTTCTTTTCCATGCGCTCTTTCCTGTATAAGAGCAAAAATTATTTTTGAGGATTTTTTTTTTTTTTTTTTTTTTTTTTTTTTTTTTTTTTTTGGTGCATGGGGGGATCGGCTACAAAACCTAGTGCCACAGTTAATGGGTTAACATCTGCACTAATTAACAATTTTTTAATTAAAAAAAAAACACTGTAGATATATATATACAGTATACAGTAGGCGCGGAAAGTGTTGACGCCATCTTAAAAAAAGAAAACATTCTTGTGGTTATCAAGGAGAAACAAATAAATTAACACTCACCATTGAATTTAGTATTTACTGGCATTCCCCTTCACCTTTAATATCTTCTTAAGGCATCTGGGGAGACTGATGGCGTAGGTTTGCAGAACAGACGGACTAAAACTGCTCCATAGCTGCAGCCTCAAGTTTAGGCAAAGATGATGTGTCCATACTACGCAGCTGCCGCTTCATGTGCGCCCATAAATTCTCAGTGGGATTGATGTCTGGGCTGTTTCCGGGCCAGTCTCGAATAAAGGGAACCTCACAGTCTGTTAGCCACTGTTTCACTGA
>JAGKTI010008711.1:13291-32860 GCA_018397915.1 Birgus latro
TTCTTCTTCTCTCTCTCTCTCTCTCTCTCTCTCTCTCTCTCTCTCTCTCTCTTCAAGGACGTTTATTTTATACTGGTTGGTTTTGTCATGGCATGAAAATGATAAAAAACGAGAGAAAGAGCTATTATTAAATCTAACTTTCACTATTACTTTTTTTTTTGGGGGGGGAGGGGCTAGGATGACAAAGGTGACAAAATCCAAGGAAGTCAGGCATATTTGTGGCTATATATTGTTTTCTGTCGTCATGGGAAAAGAATACTGACAGGTCTTACGTTCACCATTACCCTCTCTCTCTCTGGAAGGGGGGATCAGAGTGAGGGTTTTCTATTACGAGAGGGAAGGGAGAAGGGAAAGAGGTGAGGGGCGTATGAAGTTACACACACACACACACACACAGAAACCTCGTGATCATCTGGCTATTGGATTACCCTCGGCAGCCATAATACTCCAGCAGGTTGTATCATATTTTCGTTTATTTTATCTATCTATCAATCTATTGCCAGACGCCTCAATCCCGAACGGGGTGGTCACAAACAAATCGCCTCCATGTCACTCTGTCCCCTGCCATTTCACTACCACGCTCCCAACTCACACCCCCCTCTCTCATATACCTCTCCACTCCATCCCTCCATCTCATCCTCGGCCTCCCCCTCCCTCTCGCCCCCTCCACCTCACTCACATACACTCTCCTCGTCAATCTTTCACTCTCCATCCTCTCCACATGCCCAAACCACCTTAACGTGTTTCTCCTAACGCTTCCCATCACGTCCTCAAGCACACCACAACGCTCCTTCACTTCCTCATTTGTTAGTCTGTCTCTCCATGTGACTCCACATGCTCCTCTCAAATAACTCATTTCCACTGCTCTCACTCTTGACTTCTGTCCTTCCAACAGGGACATTAATTTCCAAAGTCTTGCACATGAATAAATGAATAAATAAATAAGGTAAAAATTATAAAGGAACAAGCGTCAGGAAGTTAGCCTAAAGCAGCACTGCATACATGTCAAAATCGTAGCCAAAAACTCGATTGCAAGACTTCGCTCTAACACTGCAGCTCGGAGAAATAATAACCTACATGCAGGAGCTTCAGGGCTCTTCGTTTAGTCGCTAAAATCTACGGACTGAAGAACCTTGCGTCCGAAAATTGTTAGTGAGTGAGGACAGATCTGCCGCTCCCACTTGTGCCCTTGCATCCCGGAACGATAATTAGGAGTCTATATTTTCCGTAGGGGATGTCGAGATACTGTAATGATTTTAAAGTATGGTAAAGCTATTCATAGTCCCGTAACTGCGAGGAGCTATTGAAAAATTTTCTTGGCCATTTTTTTTTTTTTTTACACTTGCCGCATAATCCTGTTGGGAATGATAGATCCTATTCCTTGGTAATTCCTCTCAAGCTTCCAGATTATTTAATATACAAATGGAGTATTCACTGACTTCCCATAATTTTCTCAAATACCATTTCACCTGACGGAATGCGTAAAAATTACCAGAGTTCGCAGGAACAGGAAATACAGCCCGCCCATCACTTTCAACCAATTAGCGAGCGTATTGACTGTGACGTCATTGTAAACAGATCCTGTGATTGGCCACGTGTCCCCATCTGGTCGCCTGGCATAGTATTGTCAACTTAGCCCTTTTTGCTAGTTCCTGAGGCATTCACCGATGTGCAGCATTTTAGCTTCCAGTTACAAGACATTTAACTATATTTTAGAGGTCTCTCAATGACTGTTTGATATTCCAAAGATTATTGCTTTGTGTTCCAAGCAAATTTTCTGGCGAATATTAAATTTACCAACATTCTAGCGGTTTTTGAGTGGACGTTTTAGCGGTATTCGTGATTGGATTTGGCAACCCTACAATTGGCATGTTGAATGTTGGACCGGCAGTGGTGACTGGTGACTCAGAGAAGGGAGGTGGTATAACACTTTGTTCGTGGCTCATTATTTGATCCTGTAACTGATTCTACAAATATTCATACCCATTTCGAGGTTACAAGGGTCTCCCATTTAGTGTCGGCGGCTGCAGGTCACCATTTAATCAAGATATAACAAGAGGTAAGCGTAGGATGAATGTAGGGTGTTAGTTGTGTCGATTATTCTAGTAAGTGATGCAAGTGAATTTAGACTCATTCTATTTTCCACCTAATTTATTAACATTTCCCGTTATATTATCCCACCAACAAAGCCTTGAACATTAGCTCAGGTCCATTATTAACCTGTATTTCTTCACCTATCGTCTTACCACCCTGTTTTCACCGCCCATGCCATCGTTCTCAAAATGTTTCATGTACCTTCCAGACATTAAGGCAACATTCATACAGAGTTAATAATTGATATGGTAATTGTTGGAATGGTGGCCTTGGCTACTGTGAAAAGTGGTGGTGATTGCTGTGTGTGTGTGTGTTTTTTTTTAAAGGTACCACATTGTCTTTCCTTAGTAGTAGTAGTTGTTGTACTATGGAAGCTACTATGAAAGCCCCTCATGTTAAAAGCTTATGCCAGTAAGTTAGTTTAATAATAATGCAGTTTGGTTGATGAACTCGAATTGTGTGTAAGGAACTGTGGTGTCAAAAACTGAACTTCCCACGAACATAATATAGATTTTTAGCACAATAACTCAGCACTGCGATTGTTTATTCGATTTATACCTACAATCTAGGGAAGATTATAGTCACCTGTTATTCATATATCCTGAGGGAACTGATTGTGTATTAAAGCTTCAGGTAAAGTCAGATACGATTTATGGGGGGAGCATTTTATTGCGGGGGGTGGGGGGTAGGCTTGATCTCTGGTGTTCCGTCACAGTGATTCATTTAACACTATTAAATAAATAGGACTCCCTAATAACTACAAAAACCGCATCTGCGGCGGAAAAATTGTAAGGGAACACACCCCTCTAAATCGGGTGCATGTTGAGATTAAACAGATATAACAAGAATTTTTAGTTTGACACTCTTGGATAGTAAGTACCGATACCACTAAGTTACGCATTAATAGTTCATTATATCTGGCTGGTGTTATCTTCAGCAGCTTCCGTTACTCGATTATGCGTATCGTTTTGTCGTCCTCCAACTGTCTTGTATTTAGTCGTGTGTGTGTGTGTGTGTGTGCGCGTGTGCGTGTGTTTTCCCTTCAGTTGGATGACTGTTTTATTCATGCTACCTTTGAACAGTTGTAGCAGCTAATGATGAATCACTAAAAGGAATTACAGTACGAAGCCTGTATCGAATCCTTCCAGTCTGAAAATAAAAACGTAAATAAAAATAAAGACAGTCAGATTTAACCCCTTTCAGTACGATTTTTAAATATTGCTTACTTCAGACGATTTTATTCATCTGTGGACTCCTGTTTTACCGGAGGGGAGGGCGGCTACACTTCACCCTTTCAGTTTGGTTTCCACGTAAATTGGGGGGCGGGGGGGAATCATCTGGAAATAAAAAGTTAAACATGGTCGTAGTGAATAGGGTAAAGGGTTAATTCCGTCTTTTCGTCGGTTAAGGAAGCACCCTAACACCTTTTCCTAAGCGATTTGTTTCGTTTATTACACCTTACTGGCCTCTCTTTGTTACATAAATCCCTCCAATATCGCCGCTTTGCTTAAGACACGTACAGATGGAGATAATCCAGCCATATTTAAAGTAAATGGCTAAGGAAGAGGCGTTAGGCAGCTTCCTTACCCGGCAAGGAGTGTGGTTGACCTGCCAAGCGTAGATATCTTGGTAAGGTACTGTACCTTGTACAGGAAACATGTTGGCTTGTCGCTCAGTGTAATCATCTGTAGGTACTCTCTCTCTCTCTCTCACGTGGTCTAAAATTGCTGTATCTCCATCTTGAAAACCGAGCTGTAACAATACATTAACAGTAGAATATAATGCTAGTCACAAAGAAATTGTCTGGAGAGGATGGAGAGCTGTGGCATTGTCTTTTTCAGCCACTAAACTATGTGAAATTAGGTAAGAAGGACGAAAATTTGGGCCAGGTTAAAGTAGAACAACTGTAGTCATCTGTTCGCAGCGCTGCATGGAGTGAATGGATATAAGCCAGTCCCATCTGTCCTTTTTAGTAAATTATGTAACTTTTTCCATCTGAGAATAGTGAGGTAGAGTGTAGAAAAACTTAGAATGAAAAAGTGCTAAAGCAGAACTCTCAACACATTCATTCATCATGCAAGAGAGAGAGAGAGAGAGAGAGAGAGTGTGTGTGTGTGTGGTTAAGCTGTCAGCACATGACTTCCAAATCCTTGCTCTGGAGACTGCCATAAATCATAATTATAGCCTAAAACTATCAGTATATTTTATTAATTATGCCAGTTTGACGCGATACTTTGATTATTATCCTATCAATTTAACGGTGACATTTACACCTTCGATTTTATTACTTTTTACTACTATTTTTGACTTTAACCTCACCTTGATTTACGTCTTTTGCTGGCTTAAGTTGCTCCGTGACTAGTATCATATTCTAGTGTTAACTGTTACAACTCCTTTTTCTAAATGGAGAGATGGCAGTTGAGGTCGAGTCAAAAGAGTTTACCAGTCTTGTTTATTCAGCTTGATTTTTTTGTGGTATGACCAGAGTTTGGTACTTTTTTTTTTTTTTTTTAAGTCTTCGAATTGACTGGATGGGACTGGTGCATGTGAAGCTACGTGTGCCAGAATAAGTTTGTGGCTATCAAGTGGAGCAGCCAGAATTCCAGGGGCTTGAATGGTGAGTGAATGGGAGTGTGGTCCATTGACTTGCTCAGATCTTGGTTAGAGTCTCGTTATCATTTATTTTTTCCCCTTTTTGAACCCGACCTCACCCCACCTTGGATGTTGAAAGGTCTTAATGAATATGACGATGATGGTGGTGGTGGTGGTGATTATGATGGTGGTGGTAGTGGTGATTATGATGATGGTGATGATGATTATTATTATTATTATTTATTATCATTATTTCGTTCGTGCCGCCTTTCTTAGCTTAGCAGGTGACGCAGATGTTGACCTTTTATGTTAAGGCTCCCTATCAATTCCTACTAAACTACAGAATTTGCTAGTAGTTGAGAGAGAGAGAGAGCACTGGTTGTAAGGTAGTGAGTGATAAAGTTGGTAGGGATGTTAGGATGGTTGTGAGGTTTGCAGTGGGGCCAGGAAGGTTGAGGTTGGTAGTGGGGTTAGGATGGTGGTGAGGTTGGCAGTGGGGTTAGGAAAGCTGAGGTTGGTAGTGGGGTTAGAATGCTGGTGAGCTTTGCAGTGGGGTTAGGAAGGTTGAGGTTGGTAGTGGGGTTAGGATGATAGTGAGGTTGACATTGGGGTTAGGAAGGTTGAGGTTGGCAGTGGGGTTAGAAAGGTTAAGGTTGTTTGTGGTGTTAAGAAGGTGGTGGGATTGGTTGTGATGTTAAGGCATTGGGGTTAGGGAAGTGGTGGGGTTGGTGGTGAGGTTAGGATGGTGAGGTTTGTGGCTAGTGGGTTTAAGAAGGTGGTGAAGATGGTAGGGAGGTTAGGATGATGGTAAGGTTGGTAGGGAGATTATTTATGAGCCCAAAGCATGACATTCTTAAAGCAGCATTTAGCCAGTACACATCATACACTGTGCAATAAGCTAGTGAGGGTTCAGTTAACTAGAGCACACAAGAGTAACATAACATCTTTTTGTGGCTTTTTGAACTTACTCTGTGGCAGAAAAAGACAGTGCTGTGGCTCTACATCCTTTCTAAAGCTCTATCCTCTTTACACTAACTTGGCCCAAAATTGAGGTCTTTCCACCGTGAATACTAAGTTGCAACAAGAGACCAACACGAGAATGTGATGCTAGTCACAAAGAAGTGCTATGGAAAGAATGCAAAGCCATAGCATTGTCTTTTTCAACAACTGACCTGCATGATATAACCTACAAAAGGACGAAAATCTGGGCCAAGTTAGAATAAAAACAGTATAGCATCATGTTCTGGTGTTAATCCCCTCTTACAGCTAAGCATTCAAGATGGAGAGAAGGCAGTTGTAGGCCAGGTTAAAGTTAAAATGTTATGGTGCTTTCATTTTAGTTTACATCTTTATTTTCATCCACAGTGAAGGCTTGACCATGGCTGGCATACTGAAGGGGATCCGTGCTGCCTTTGGGGATGTGGAGATGGCACCATACACAGTCCTGGTGGAGCGTGAGGTGAGCCATGCATCTTATTTCCTATACTGTTGTTTAACATAATGGAACTGAACTACTCCCACAGCCACAATACTAAGTTGTGGCTGCATGAAATTCAGAGAGCCTTAGTTATGTGGTAGCACTTTATCACCTTGGTTGCTTGTCAAATGGGCAACAGCTGGAGTGACTGAGGTTGGGAATCTTCATGTTAGAACAGATGTACAGCAGGAGCCATATCCATAAACTCTCTGAAGCTTAAGATGTGTATGAGATTGCTTGTATATATACAGTAAATGCTTGGCTTTACTCACGATGCAACTGCCAAACATTTCGCACTTAAATTAACGAGTGAATATTTACCACATTGGTTGCTGCCACATGACAGTTAATGGGCACCTGGTGGGCTAGTGAGTTAACTCCAGTTGGATGGGGCCCATCGAGATTTAAATTTGAGAGATGGTTGTGGTTTATTGCTCACATAATGCCACATAGGGATGAGTGCCTGGTCATTCTTGCCATAAATGTCTGGAATGATAGCCTAGCCCTGGGCCCCTGTGGTTTTAAAGGACAGTAAAGGTGTGAATGATGACTGGATAGAATTTTTATTATCTAATATGCCTTGTGATTTAGTGGTCATTGACTAAAATGCTGTAGTCAGAGAAATGATCTGTCATCGGTTCAGTCCCCAATAGGTGGCTGGAGGTTTTTCCATCATGTATTGCCAGAACCAGCAGTAGGCTGGTCAGAACAAGCAGTAGGCTGGTCAAGTGGTCATCTGCCATTAAATGTACTGGACTACAGTAGCCCAGCCCTACAGCTCTAAGGAGGTGATATAGGACTGATTGTTATCAATTACTGTTACAGTTTTTATTTGGCAGGGCTATGAGGAACGACTGTACCCTGCGAGGAAATGGGCATGTACAACAATGCAGGGGTCCAGCCAACAGGAGATGACTGGCCCAATGTTCCGCACACTCTTCAACTACATCTCTGGAAAAAATGTGCCCAGTGAGTCCTTGGAGGGGATGTCTGGGTAGAGTTGTTAGAATTTTGATTTAAAGCAATGTATAGCCGTGATTGTAATCTAAATTATCACAACATTTTGTGTACAGTATCATTTTTGTACGTTACTACAGTAAAATGAGTGAATATTGATGAGTCAGCTTCATAGGTAGTAACAGTGAAATTTCAATAGGCAGGTTTTCTTTAATTTACTGAGGAGTTAATAGCAAAAAAAAAAAAAAAACAATAAAGAAGACAATTCTGTCATGTTACACCGAGTGAAGTAGGCTGATCATCAACCATTTAGTCTGGCCTCAGGCCCAAACACTTCAAAAGGGGAAAAGAAGGATTGCTGTAACTTTTTTTTTTTTTCCCCCATCATCATCATCCATGTTATATGAACATCCCTCACTCCCCTCCTTATACCCCAAAAGGATGATAATGGACTGCAGGACAGTTTTTAAGCCCACAGTCCACTGGGTTCATAATTGGACGAGCCTGGGGTTAACTACTAGTACTATCCATCTAACCTCTGACCCTCCCCCAACAGACATCCGCATTGACATGACTTCACCAGTGACAACGCAGGTGAGGCCCAGCAGCGACCCTGAGAGTGAAGCCACTCTTACCATGGCCTTCCTGGTGCCGGCTGACAACCAGCATGACCCACCGGACCCAGGCCACAAGTCTGTTTTCATTGAGGATCGACCCGAGATGGTGGTGCTTGTCAGGTGAGAGAAAGAAGAGAGGGGGGGGAGAAGGGGGGAGAGGGAGAGAGAGAGAGAGAGAGAGAGAGAGAGAGAGAGAGAGAGAGAGAGAGAGAGAGAGAGAGATGTTTACTGTACACAGTGTTATAAGTCAATGGAGTGTATTGGTGTTGTGATGAGGAGAGGTAGGCTGAGGTGGTTTGGACATGTGGAGAGGATGGGGGATGATAATTGGGTGCAGAGGGTGAGAAGTGTTAATATTGGGGGAAGGGTTGAGAGGGGAGACTGAGAAAGACATGGGACAAGGTCATTAAGTGTGACCTCAGGTTTAAGGGATTGAACAGGGAGGCTGCCAAATATCGAGCAGCATGGAGAGCCGCCATTAGGTGACCAAGGCCGACGCATGCAAGCATGTTGGAGCCTTCAAAAACAAAACAAAACTGACATAATCTACATGGCTTAAGAATATATTTAACCCATAGAACCATGACATTGATTCCTTCAGAAGGTAAATCTTCTTGTATAGACAGGTAAGTGGATAGTTTGGTAATGTTGACAGATGAAGTGGGAGAGAGATGGGGAGGGTAGATTTGATGAAAAATACTAAGTTATTTAGAAAGAACCTTTGATAGTGGTGCTGGTTAGGTGAGAAACACTAATAGATTGATGTATCAATAGGATAAACACCAACTTGAGAAAGTGTTACTGGTCAAGTAGGCATTTACTTCCCTTCAGGCATCCCATTTATCCTCTAAGCATTTTGCCTTTCCTATTGGAATTCTACTACTTGTTTAGGAATCTTGTAGTTTGGCCTCATTATTGTTTAGGATGTTCTAGACATCATTTTTTTAAATTTTATTTTATTTTATTTTACCCAGTTCATAGTGTAAATTGGTGGCACATAGTGAATGAGCTTTATAGATAGCAGTGGAACTTTGAGGCAACTTTTTTTAATATACTGTGGCAGTAAAGAACATAAAAAAGTAGACATAATGAGAACTTTCAGTACTTTTCCTCAGCTTATTTTTATCTTGTCCTCCAGGCGATTTGGTGGATACATGAACGATGAGGTTTTGGCAAGGGAGAAGAAAGCACTGGAGGAGTCCATCAAGAAGGGTGGTGAGGAGGGTGTCAACCTTGATTACTTCTATGTGGCAGGTTACGACCCTCCCTTCAAGCCTATCGGACGTCGCAATGAGATCTGGTTTGTTAAGACGCGGACAGAAGCAGAGGGCAGGGAGGATCAGGAGAACAGGAATGTGGAAGAGGAGGAGGAGGAGGATAGGAAAGTGCAGGAAAATGGTTGTGTGCCAGTGGATCAGGGGGAGGGAGCATAAAAGGGAGAGAAAATATGAAGATAAAAGAGAAAAATTTGGAAGGAAAGGAGGGGAGAAAGGACAGGGGAACAAAAATGGAGAGCAGAAGAGGAAAAGGTTAGAAAATGATTGTGTTCTGGTGGATCATGGGGAAAGGACATAAAAGAGAGAATGTTAAGAAAAGAAAGGAAATGAGAGGAAACAGGTTGAATGAGAGAAGAAAGTGATAGGTTTATATAAGGAAGGGAAGTGAGAGAGAGGGAGTAAAGGAATTATACATAGGCAGAGAGAGGAATCAAAGGAGTTATATTCACTGAGAGAAGGAAATGGAGAAATGTATTTATGTTGTAGGAAGATAATAGTAGACATTAATCTTAGAAGCGCTGTATATATTTTGTCGTCACATCCTTTTACGAATCTTTTGTATGCTGTGATGGAGTGAGTGGTCTTCGTATATTATGGCTATAAGATGCATGTGTAAGTAATGTCTATTAGTTTCCCATGAGTGATTTTTAAAGAGATATACGGTACGGTGCAAAGTTAGGGATGAGAAATGTAGGAGTGTGAAATTTTGTAGTGATAGGAGTCTTGAATGATGAGTGAATGGAGATGGGGCCCGTCATGTTTGGACAACGATAGTTTTCTTACTTTTTTTTAAATTTTCCTGTTTCCTTATCCTACTCACTTCATGCATGGTAATGGAAGCAGGTTCAGATAATGGTATGAAAGATGATAAAGCTTTGGGTGTATGATGTAATTTTAAATTTCACAATATGAAGGTACAGTAATTTGGCTTGAACTTAAAGTGTGTGGGTGCTTGATTTTTGGAGATGTTACAGGTTGTGGGTAAGAATATGAGAAGTGATACAGGAAGATGTGAAATAAGGTGTAGAATGCAAGTGTGTTTGTTATGGCATGGGGTGGTGTGTGATGAAGTGGGAATGTGATATGCAGGGTTTGAGGTATGAAGGTGTATGAATGTTAGATATGAAAACAGAAAGTATGAGTGAGCTGGGAGAGTGTAAAAAGAGAGACATTGGTTATACGTAGATGATTATCAACCCTTTGACTCTGGGAATTTCCTTTGTATTATTCTTACCGTTTCCCGACAGTTTTATTTACCTTTGAACACGCTTTGAAACAGGAGGGATGAGATCTAAATTTGATAAACCCTTTCAGTACAAGAGGTCTTTCATACGTTGAATAAAACTGTATGGTAGCAGCAAGCATAAACTAAGAAGGATGTCACCCAGATTCAAAATGTTCAGTTATGGTATGTTTGTAGAGGACTTGGTAAATTAGCATATACTGTAGTGCCTGACTAGTTAGTGCCTAGTGAACATATCTTTCACTCATAAACACAATACTGTATTACAGCCATTACAAGGAAGGAGCTGCCCTATTGCTTCTGAATTATTGCTTACCCTACTTATGAATTTTGAATGGTGTGGAATCAGACACTATTATTATTATTTCTTTCATGTATGAGGGAAGGAGTTGCATATATGTTTTTTTTATTGCTTTCAGTCTGATGATGTATTCTTCATTATATTGCTACTTGCAGATGATTTTATTCTGCTTACAAAGGATTTGTAAACATAATGGGGTTTCCTAAGGCTGTATCTAACCCCTTCAGTCCAAAAAGTCTCTCCAAAGCTGAGTGAAATTTGTTAGGCAGTGATTAAATGAAAAATGCATTATTGTATTGAAGGATTTAAGTTAATGTAAATATTTTACTTGATATTAATCTGGTTATTACTGAATTTCTAACTAAAAATATTGGATTAATGTTGAATCCAATTCTGAACCTCCATATATTGTGATATGGTAAATCCATTGCTAGTTTTTAGATAGTTATTGTACTTGTGATATAATAGAAGAATTTGCATAATTATTTTAAGGTAGTGTAAACATGATGTTGCATCTAATAATGATATGAATGTTACTTTCAATTATATACTGTTCAGAAGGAGATATGTTTATGGATCCATTACTATATTTTGATGTTGAATGTTATGGTTGTTGCAGTTGCTAGTTTCAGTGTTTATTTGTGGTTTTATTTGCATTTGTGTGTGTGTGTGTGTGTGTGTTTTTTACTACTTATTCCCAGATTCTACTTATTACATCGTTTGTGAAATACTTGTGTTTTATAGCGTACACAGTTCCAAGGGTTTACGTGGAAGTGTTTTTACAAGAGTGTGAGAGATTATGTATTCATCGTGGAAGGGTAGTGAGGTCTGATTAGTGAATAAGGTTATTTGTTTTTTACAGTTTTTGAGAATATGTATTGTATAAATCATCATGTTGTTAATGCCGATAAATTTTACTGAGCTGGAAATATAAATTATGTGCATATGAAAGTATATAAAACAAAAACTAGGCTTGTATCAGTAACTTGTAACCCACATATTACTCCACCCCTTTTCAAAATCTGAAAATACAGTATGAAGCTTCATACATTAAGTCCTCTTTGTAAGTCTTTTTTCATAAGTAATTATTTGCCATTAAGTCCAGGAAATTAAACAAGAATCATTTATCAAAGTTCCATTGCTTCATATTAAATTAATCTGCTAATGCCCTGCTCTTGACAGCACTTTTGGATAGTACAGTAATTGCTGTATATAGAAACACTGGTATTTTGGAACACATCTCTGGCTTATGACAAATACTGCCTTTGCTGTATATCAGTGTAGTAGCCACTTTTCTCAGCACTCCTTATTCTATTGTTGCATGGGGTCTTGCTTGAGTGAAAAAAGAACTAACCAAAATACAGTACATTATCAGATCTGTTTAAACTGGTGTATCTATTTGCTTAAATAATAATAATAATAATAATCTGGGGTTAGTAGAAGAAAATAGCTGAGTTTGACCAAGAAGGGAGTGGGTCAGTTTACTTTTCTCACGCCACCCCTTCAATGCAGTGGCATATTTTTCATTTTATTTTCGCTGCCTCCAGATGATTCCATTGAGAATATGGGGGATGTGTGGTTGTGGAGTTAAAGAAGGCTATATCTAACAAGTCCAGTGTGAAAAAAAAATTCAGGCTGAATAAAATAGAGTGTAGATAACAAGAATAAAATGAAAAGTATGTTATCAGAGTGCAAGGGTTCATTTTTCCACTATGATGTACAATTTTTTTTTTTTTTCCTACCACCAGACTACTTGTTTCAGCTTTGGAGAAGTTTTTTTAATTAGCTGTAGTCTTTGTTAACCTGTTCATTTCAAGGGGGTCTTCAAGCTGAATGAAATTATTGAAAAGTAGGAAGGATAATTTTTAACAAATCATCATATAGATGAGTTGTTTTTAATTTTGCATTCCATAATCCATACATTGCCATAAGAAAAAAAAAAAAAAACCTTTAATCAAAAGGCTTAGTTGAATGCAGATTATATTTTTATGGTTTATTAAGCACTTAATGCAATTAATGTGCCTCATGTAAAGATCACAATATTGTAAAGCTTGAAAGTCATAATAAAGACATGTAAAAACATATTTCCTTATTTAGAGAAACAACAGGTTGTTTTGGACTATTTGCAACCAGTGAATAAGTGTTCTTCAGTAAAATATTACATAAATCTTCTGGATAGCATCTACTGTACTGTACTTGGTAGGTAATTGGTAAGTGACCTGCACCCTGTGTATTTCAAGTACATTCACCCTTTTTTTTTTTTTTTTTTTTTTTTTTTGTTTTTCTGGCCATCAGTTCCTCAGTAAATTAAAAAATATTGTGCCACCTAAAGACTCATTGATATGTCTACAGATATGCCTGGTGACCCTGACCTTTGATCTATTATTTAAAAAAATAAGTTTACCTATAACCAGACGCCATAATCCCGTAAGGGGTTGTTATTTGTCTTTTTTGTTTTACGGGAAGAGAGAGTAATTCACCGCCGACCTACTCATTGACACTATGAACATCTTTTTTGCTCTGATATATAGCTTTTTAACGTGAAAAAGGGAAAAAATCCCATTCACACCCTTGGAAAAGGGAATCAATTACTCAGAGAGAGAGGTTGTCAATGAAAACAGCCACGTAATTTGTTGCACTGTCCAGTTTTCGTCTCGAACCTGTGCCATTTTCTGCAGCTTCCTTTCCTAGCTCCCATACAGTAAAATTTGAGTAATTATGCCCTTGATTTTTTAGGTCATATCAGTTTATCTTATTTACAACAAACACATACGATATGGATTATACATAATACCCTCTTTAGCTAAATTTTCATTAATGTAATTCTGTATTCAGTGTGTGTCAGGCACAACTTCGGCCCCAGGTTTTCGTTAAATTCAGTTGATTTTCTCCACATCAGACATTTCTCTTTGATAAATACGATGAACCTTAATAAATTTGCTATCATCTTCAATTTTGTCTATAGAACATGAAGAAAGCCGAAATAATAGACTTCCGGAAATGGAATTTAATGTTTACAGTTTGCGGTGCCGAGTGTCATGGTGTAAGAAGTTATGCTATCTCTGGGTATGCTGATTTAGGAATTTTGAACACATATTTGTTATCCATTTATGACTCAGGTGGTGTTGAAATGATGCATAACTTCATGTAAATGTGTAGTGGAGTGTAGCCAGTAGTCTTTGTTTGAGGAAGGGTAAGTATGTTAACGCATGTAGTAGGACGACGCCTTTTACTGATGCTGTGCCATCTCCAGACAATTTCATTAAGCCGAGATGAGGCATTCGAACTGAAGGGGGTTATATTTAGCCTTCATTGACCTTTTCATATGTAAAGATCCTCCAGGTGATTTACCGTAGTTTGGTGGCATAGCTTAATTAAAATGAAAATTACATTAGGCTGTTGAAAAGTTTCCCAAACCTCCCCAGTTGTGAGGACACTGGACAGTTTTCCGTGCCTCATGTTATCACTACCGGGTAAGGTTTGTTCTGGCTGTTACCGTACTCAACTTTTGTTCAGCCTAATGGAGTCTTGTTCATTGTGAATTTACCTCAGCCTGAGAAATCTTCAGAAGGTGAAGCTTAGGGTAGATGCAGTGAGGTGCTTAGCTGCAGTGCTTGTCTCTGTAGGTTAGGCCTTTGCCCTGTTATGGGTTGCTCACCCACTGTTCTGGGATACAAGGCTACTGCATCATTAAAGTTACCATAGTTACCACCCTTAGGTGTTACCTTAGGTGCCCATTTAGTCTGTTAGCAAATTCCATCAACACCCCACAGAAATGAGCAATGCCTGAGCCGAGCCTACACAGTGGCGTGACCACCCGACGTGGTCTACGAGGTGCCAGCAACTCCCCCACAACGACGGCTGAGGATGGCAGTGGTGGTGTTAGCGTCGGCAGGTCACCCCGTGCCCGCAGTGCCAGGACTGCCACACACAACGTGGTTAGACAGCAGTCGCCCCGCAGTGCCAGGACTGCCACACACAACGTGGTTAGACAGCAGTCGCCATTCTTCTATATACATACTGAGTTGACCACCTTCATTTTATGTCAGGGATGTGTTGCAGAATGTCACGGCTTCTTCTCTGCAGTAACATATAAATCAAGTAGCCTGAAAATATCACAGTTTCTCTGCAATAACCTATAATCAATGAGCCTAAAACATGAAATTTTCTGTGATTTCTTACCTGGTACCAGTGTAAATCAGTTAGCCTTAAACTATTATAACTTTTTCTCTGCAGTTACTTATAAATCAGTTAGCCTCAATATCTTCCTTAGTCTTAGCAACATCTTCCATGCAGTAACATATAAATCAAATTATAAATCAAATAGCTTGTGTGTTCCAGATATTTCAACTTTTTCCTTACAGTACAGGCAGTTGTCAGTGTAAGCCAGTTCTGGTTTCTTGCAGATTTTGTCATACTGTAATGTACAAGCAGATGTCTCTGTAGGTCGGAGATTTGTTTCAGAATATCAAAACTTAATGTACTTTGCAATAACATGTAATTTAAGTTTGGGATATGTTGCAGACTGTCATAAGTTCCGTACAGTAACACTTAATGTTGGGGTTGGTTCTAGTAAGTCACAGCTTTTTGCTTGTAGTACAGGCATTGTTTATTATAAGAGGGGGGTGTACTCCAAGATACAGTTACCAGTAGTCCTTGTTTATAGTTGATTCATGTGAGTTAAAGTTTAGCATTTTCCATCAGTAGACTTTTTTTTTTTTTTTTTAGCTCCAAGCATTTTGATTCAGTTTAGGAAAGTTTATTGCATTGGAGAGGTTTGATACAGAGTTATTTAACCTTTTCACTACTATAGAGCCCTTCTTGTTTGAATAAAATAGTTTGTTGTCAGCCTGATGAAATGAAAATTATTGTACATCATTGCACTGGAGAAGTTTAATAGTGTGTTGTCATCAGAGTGGTGGTCGTGGTGGCAGCAACGATGAGTATTCAGACGATGATAGTGTTGGCAGTGAGCGGGATGAAGTTGACCGCACCACCACACACGGCCGTTCCCCTCGGCTTTACCCGGATCTTGCTGACAGCTTTGGACACTCACCCACGCGCAGTCCAGGCATTAAGTCCAGTGTTTCCTCCCCTGCTGAGAGTGTCGATACATCCCGGTCCAGCTGTCACTCCCGCACCGGTCCCAGAACAGCCAGGAACCCAGTCACACACAGTCCAGACAACCCTAGGAATAGGCAGTACCCAAACCTGCCTGAAGACAACACCAGACACAACACAAGAGGAGCAATGCCAGTCCTGCTCATATTCATCGGCACAGTGGTCATTGTGGCGATATTGATTCTCCGCCTCACTCTAACTAATAATGAGGAATTGAAGCCAAAACAAGTAGTACGCATCAAGCCTATTGATGAGGTGTACAGGTAGGTTAGGATAGGTAGCTACTTAATTTGGGATTAGGTTTGTCAAGATGATTATGTCAATGCTCATCTATAGTGGAACAGAAAGAAAAACTACTGGTAAAAAGTGATGGTGATGCACCTTGAGATCCGTCAGATCTTCCCTCCTTTATAAAAATGCAAAAAGTTAGAGAAGCATAAAGAAAATTTACAGAACACAAAAATACACCATTATATACTGTTTTTTGTATATAATTTTTAGGGATTAATTAGACAAATGTTTTCTGTAAATGGAACTTGCTCTAAAAGATGTACCATTACTTTTTTTTTATTTTGGTATGTAACTTTTAGGGATTAGTTGAGTTTTCTGTAATTGGAACCTGCTTTAAAAGAATATATGCTCCTCATACAGTGACCTGAAGATGTCCCTGAAGGCCCTGAACCATGAGACAAGTCAGCCGCGAGAGTTTTGGGTTCAGTTGCTGGGTCAGTTGGGCAGCATAATGGTGGAGAAGCCTGGACAGCCGGCGGTGATACTGGTGGTGGTGCCGCAGGATTCACGCGCCACTGCTGCCTGCCTCATACACAGTGTGGCCCGTGCTATCAAAGAGGCATTTGAAGGTAATTTAATAATTATATATCCATCTGTCTATAGCCAGATGCAGTAATCTCATAAGGGGTGGCCACAAACAAATTGCCTCCATGTCGGCCTTTCCCCTGTCATTTTGATGCCCTCTCTCCAAGTTACACTATCACTATCATTATAATGATGATTTGAATTGGAATATGCAGCATAGTTGATGTAATAGTTTTGTTTTCCATGTATAACAGTGATTCGAATTATAGGTGATTTAAGTAAAAGTGCAACATTTCAACCAAAGATATTCCAGTAAGGTCCCATGAGGCACATTTCCATTGGGGGTAAAGGAAGCTTTGGATGAAAGTTAAAAGGCATTGTGCATACAGATACAGTGTTATGCTCTTATAGAGAGATTGGATATGGATACACTGGTGTAAAGGGTGTATATGAATGAGTGTTGAGAAATGTGGTAGACCTAGAAGATAGATGGATATGGCAAATGTGTGTGTGAGGAAACTAGGTATGGAATTTGATGATGCAGAAGAAATGTCAAGGGACTGAAATGAATGGGTGCCATCTGAATGTAGTTGCACATGCCAGGTTTCATCTTTTTTTAACATGATTGTCAGTGGAATGACTATCACACAGTTGTATGTGAAGTGCATCTGTAATATATGTGCAGCCCTCAAAACAGGATGTCAGTGACTTTTATATATGAGTAGCCTGCATCCCACATTACAGAGTGCAGTCAGGGGGAGTATTGAGAAGCCAGGCATGTTCTGTCCTTCTCAGGTGCTGCATCAAAATATGGGGCATTGCCTTCCCATTCACCCCATCACTTTTAAAATCCTGGTCATTAACCCATCTACTATGATGACATCATTTAAAATTTACACTTGCCATCTCCTGATGATTCTGATCAGCTTCGGAGAGTCTCTTGGAAGTAGAGGGGTTAGATATAGCCTTGATCACTCTCTTCACTACTAGGGGGCTCTCCCAAAGTTAATGAAATCATCTGGTGGTAATGTGATTAAAATGAAAAGAAGTAATTGAAGGAAAAGGTAAATGAAGATATTCATTCACACAGATACAAAATTTACGATGTTCGATGTGCGTAGCGGCAGTTTATATGAGTCTGCAGAGCTGAAGGTGGAGCTGGACAACTCACTGAAGGACCTGGAGTCAGCACATGCAGCGGTGGTCCACAACATAGAGCTGGTGCCCGGGCATGCTGCCATGATATTCCACGCTTACTGTGACAATGAAAATGCTCCATATAAACAGGTAAATCTTATGGTTTTATGGACATGTCTTGTTTATGTTCTGATCCTGTATCTATAGCCTTAGTCCTGAAGGAAGTGGGCGTATACAAATTGCCTCCATGTCACCCTGCCCTCTGCAATCAGGCTGCCCTTCCTTCAGATCACACCTCCTTTACTTATACATTTCCACTCCATCCCTTCGTTTCATCCTTGATCTCCCCCTTCCACTCTCTCCCTTCACTTCATTCACATAGCTCTCCTAGTCAGTCTTTGAGATTCCATTCTCTTCTCGTGGCCAAACAATCTTAGAAGACTTTTAACACTTTCCATCACACCCACTGTCATGTTTCATTCACTGATTTCCTTTGCCTTCCACTCACCAAGTAATACATATAAGATCATAAGACATCCAGAATATTTACTGATTTGTGGAACAGTGTCTGTGGTAGTTCCTGTGTATTCAATCACCAGTTGAACTGTTTGGCTTGCTTGATGAAAGATCCATAAGATTATTATTCATCCATCCATCCATTTTCCAATCCTATGTCGCCCCACAGAGGACCATAGGAGGGCGGAGCTAGGCAGGCTTATTATTTATTATTATTATTATTATTGTTATTATTACAGTATTACAATACTCATATTCCAAATCTAGTTTATTAGTATTCATCCCAGTTTTCTCTTCCTGTAGGCCCTAATTCTGCCAGTGATGGAGATCCCTGTGGACTACAACACCGTGGCAAACACCCGGCTGGACGACTATGTGGCAGAGCAGCTGACTAAGCTGTGGGGCGTCCAGCTGCGGGAGAAGGATGTATCGGCCATCATATCACGCATCGCCAACGCTCCCATCCTCATCAAACCCGAGGCACCTGACACCATAAGAGCTCTGTGTAGTAAAGTTTAGGGAATGTTTTTAGTTCCTTGTTTTGGAATTTATCCCATAAGAAAATCCAGAGGATGGTCGGAGTTTATTGCTCACCCAATGCCACTCAGGGATTGGTAACTGATCACTTACTTTGAATATCTGGATTAAGTTGCCAAGCCCCATGTCCATATGCTCCTGATGAGACAGTAAAGGACTGAGTGACGGATGGATAGTTCTGTTGGAGTAATATTATTTGGAAAATACTGTGGGAAATTTAAAGTCTTTTTTGTCCCAGGCACATCAGACATCCACAGACCCATAAGGGACCTGTGTGGGAAAGTAAAGGGGTTTTATAAGGCAGTTTTTGGGCCAAGATTATATGAAAAAGACTGTGAAGACTTGAATCCTGTATCCTATGGAAGTCAGAGGCCCATGAAGCCATAAGACACCTGTGTGTCAAAGTATATAGAGGAATGTTGTCAGAAGTTATTGTTTCAGGGTAATGTGGGTTGGAAAATACTTGTACTTTGGTGAACTTATGTATCCCAAGCAAATGAAAGGCCTCAATACCATGATAGACATGTGTGAAAAAGTATATCTGTCTCCTAAACAGACTTCAAGAGAATAATGTATTGTCGTAAATCTGTGTTAGGGATGGATGGATTGAGGTTGTTAGCAAAATACCTCACTAAAATTACAAGTACACTTGATTTGACTTTGAAAGGTTGTTGTACCAAAGGTGAATATTTTCTTACTGTCGGCAATGAATATCATTGTAGAGGAGAAACCTTGTTGTGGAAATATTATTCAGTAACTGAATTAAAGCAAGGTTTTAAAAAAGAAATCAAAAGAATTAAAGTAAGACAAATGTTGACATAAAATCATCATCACCACCATCATCATCATCATCATCATCATCATCATCATCATCATCATCATCA
>JAGKTI010008712.1:3352-20695 GCA_018397915.1 Birgus latro
ACACACACATCATTACTTAGTCACTTCACTCAGTCGTCCCACCCACACATGCCCACCACACCCACAACACGCACACCCAGCAAAACCCAAGCCCCCCACCCACTACACACACACCCAACAACACCCATTCCCCACAGCCACACACCAGCTGACACCTACACCCATCGCACCCATTCTCCCATCCACCAGCCCCCCCCCCCCACACACACACCACTGCACCCATTTCCCCACATCCACCCACTTAGAGCCACCACGTGACATGTGCAGTTTTGGTGAGGGGAAGGTGGTGATGCAGTCTCTCCACTCGTGTGTGTGTTTGTGTAGATTGCATCCCAATGAGCCCGAGGACAAAGTTTAAATTCTGTTCTCGTTCATACCAGAAGATTTAATACAGACTAAAGAGAACAAGTGAAAGCGTCCGTGAAAGGTGTGAATAATCCCCTGATTTGGAAAGTACGCCTCGTAGTATTAAAAAAAAAATCATCAGGAGGGAGCAACAATAAAATAAATGTGACCTCGAACTAAAGGGGTAAAAAAAAAAAAAAGATGCCGTTAAGGTGTGTAGAAAGTAAAGAGTGTTTGAGAGAGAGAGAGAGAGAGAGAGAGAGAGAGAGAGAGAGAGAGAGATTGAACATCGCACCTGGCGTGATGGTTCGAACTGGTTCACCCACATCCTTGCCCATTTTCCTCCCCTACTCCCCCTCCCTCGTCAACTCCTCCCTCCCCTACTCCTCACCCCTCCCTTGTTCCTTGTCCCTTCCCTAATCTTCCTTTCCATACTCTTCACATCCACTACTTCCCCTTCCTTTCCTGCTCCTCACCATCCCCAACTCTTCCTTCTTCATCTTTTCTTCTTTTATCTCTGACTCCTTCCCCCTCCCCAGCTCCTCTTTCCCCGTACTCCTCCTTTCTTTCCAACCCCTCCTCCTCCCCCTCGTCCTCCCTCCCGTATTCCTCCTCCTCCCTCTCCGGCTCCCCCACCTCCTAGCTTCTTCCCCAACTCCTCTCCCCTGCTCCTCCTCTCACCTCTACACGTTTTCCCTCAAAACCTCGCTCCCCTACTACTTTTCCCTCCCCAGTTACTTTTTCTTTCTCACTTACTGTTTTAGATTAGTGCTTACAACAGTACCTTTGAGGTAGTCACTCTTGACAGTTTCTTAGTTTTCTGTGAAAAGGTATGACCATTGTTTTACCAGTATAGGATACCCTGAAGTATTTGAACGCGATATTTATTTCATTATATCCAGAACGAAAAAAAAAAATAACCAGCTGTACAGCACCTTTGTGCACAGCTGTTCAGCATATAGTTTAACAGCTCGCAGTTTCGTTTTAATGATGCTTGAAGAGACATACTATATGATAATGTTTTTTTGAACTCTGGAATAAAAATAGTAAGTGGTAGCCTGTGGGCATAGAATGGTGGAATTGCTGGGGGAAAATCTAGTGCATTTTGACTTGAAATGTCATTTCCATCGTGTTTTATTATTAATTCATCAGCAGTAATTTATAGTAGCAGTGTAATGTTGTAGTTGGCTATATGAACTATAATTAGGTGAGTCTTTGATTTGGGTTACGTACAACTATCCCCTCCATTGGTTATATGAACTTTAGTTAGACTCCTCCTGGAGGGCCAACCTTGGAACCACGAGAAAATTTATCCTCTTTAAACCCATTCTGTAATGAGTTTCCTTAACACTGAATAGATTTACATTTCTGTTTGAGGGATTGTAACCTCATCATTAAGTGTGGGATACTTGTTGAAGGTACTTTCATAGTAGATTGTATAGATATAATTATAGTATAGTTATTTTCATTCATTGTTTGCAATATTTTTTCTTTTGCTTTTGGTAATGGTGAATTTTCTTCCACAGGGCTTTTCATGGTTTGGAGAGGACACAACAACAGAACCAGGTCCTACGGAATCCCTCCCTGTTGTAGAGGAAAAAGCAACCTTAGATCACATCACACAAAAGGATGACGAGCTCTATGAGGATGACTATGATTTGGAAGTCTCAAAAAAGAATGAGAGTGATAGTGAAGATGATCTAACATATAATGTCAGTTCTGATGATCCAAATGCCAGGACAGGCTATGGTGATCGACGGTACAGCTACAATTACAGTTATACCCATGGAAATGATCAAGATGGGGACGGTGGCTACACATACACCTATGGAACCCCCAGTGATAGACGGTACAACTATGGGAGTGAAGGTGATCCTCGAGGTGGGGGAGATGGCTCGTACAGGTTCTATAACTACAGCTATCGAACTGAATATGGAGGTGGGGATGGCTCCAAGGATGGTTATGACAGACAAGAGCCATACCAAGGGGGTGATGGAAGCTACACTTACGGTGAGGGAGGAGTAAGAGGCTCGTATGGCAGGACAGAAGGTGGTGTTGGTGGAGGTGTTGGTGGTGGTGGAGGAGGAGTTAGCTATGGTGGAGGAAGTGGAAGCTTTGAAGTAGGAGGTGGTGGAGGCAGTGATGGCACAGGTGGAGGTGGAGCTAGTTATGGTGGTCGAGTGAGTTGGAGTACTGGGGGAGGTGGTGGAGGTTATCGGGGTGCAGGTGGTACTGTTGGAGCTGGTAGAGGTTATGGGGGTGCAGGTGGTACTGGTGGAGCTGGTGGAGGTTATGGGGGTGCAGGTAGTACTGGTGGAGCTGGTGGAGGTTATGGGGGTGCAGGTGGTACTGGTGGAGGTTATGGGGGTGCAGGTGGTACTGGTGGAGGTTATGGTGGAGCCGATGGAGGCTATGGGGGTGCTGGTGGAGGCTATGGGGGTACTGGTGGTACTGGTGGAGGATATGAAGTAAGTGGTGGTGGTGGTGGAGGTTATGGAGGTGCTGGTGGAAGGTATGAAGTAAGTGGTGGTGGTGGTGGAGGTTATGGTGGAGCCGATGAAAGTTACGGAGGAGCTGGTGGAGGTTACGGAGGAGCTGATAGAGGCTATGGGGGAGGAGGATCACTGCCACAAGTCCAGCCACGACCCCCACCTGGCTACCCTGGACCCGATAACAGGGAGTGTGGTGGTGGGGACTGCACTGTTGGAGCCTGCAAGTGTATAGGAGAGAAAGGATCCAGGGTAGGTTGAGTTTTTTTTTTTTTTTTTAGCCTGTATGCAGATTTGTATTCTTACTCATTTTCTTACATTAGGTTTTGTTGTATGGTAATGAGTTTCTTCACATTTTGTAGGGTTGACTTTTGTTATGACAGTGGTGTACATTGGTCCCTTGTTTAGCCCTGGTAATTCATACTGGCGAGTCAGTGTGCTGCCAAGTAAAAACCAGTTAGTCCACGCTTGAAAGTTGTATTTAACTTATGAGTGTTTGCCCATTTTCCACAAGTTATTTTTGTTGTGCAGCATAAGTTTTATGTCATGTAAAGGGGAAACTGTTAAGCAAAGATGATTGTATAATAGAAAACTTGATATATATGAATATTTTTTAGATAAATATCATATCATTCAAAAGAACTTTTTCTGCCTTCCGGATTACTTGTTTATTCCCTCACTTTGTTACCATCATCATGGCCTGTTCATTCAAAATCACCTTAACCCTTAATGCCATTTTCCAAAAGATTGGTGTTTAGTTTACCTACATCATTTTACTTTCAGGTTTGGCAAAAACTTGGAGGTAGGGAGATATTTTACAGTGTGCTTGCTTCTGCCACTCATTTGTAGCACAACTATCACCTTCAAGGCCATTCAGTGCAAGCACTTTTGTCATTTGCCATGATCCAGAACATAGTGCCATATATGTTTTAAACGACACTAGGCTCCAATATGTTACAGTGACAGAAACGAGTGACATCACCTTGGTTTTGTAAATGACCAAACAGTAATTTGGCACTATGGGGCATTTTGAATTGCTGAAAGTGTTCTTCATCATCATCATCATTCAGATTCATATACCCACCAAAGATAGAGTGAGGTAGGGATCCAAGAGGAAGGAAAGAGAATGTATAAAAATGGAAGAAAAATCAGCTGACTGTTTTACCACCTTATTATTATCCATTGTTTCCGTATGACCATACCGTCTAAGCATTGTCTTCTACCCCACGAAAGTATCAACAGACCTCCTTACTCTACATTTTTTTGTGAATTGTAGTGTTTCTTACCCTGTCCATTCTGTGCACACCACATAATTCTTCAACAGTCCAATTTCCATTATTCTTGATTTTTCACACTCATGCCAAAGAAGTCAGACACCCAAATGGGCACTAACACTCCTTCATTCAATGCTTTTGCAGCCTTCATGGTCACACCTCTTATTTTGCATAAAGACCTTCATACCAACCACCTTTCTTCCTTGCACCACACTACTCTCCACTTCCTTTGTACCCTTTCTGTATGTCTGTTTTCTCTTACTGCATTGAAGTATGGAAAGTGCTAAGGATAAAACCGAAAGGAAATAGAGGTCTTACAATAATCTAACCTTTCAGTCCAAGTGGTGTTTATGTTCCTAAAGCAAGATATCATTATCTTTTTGTTATAAGAGTAATATGTGTCTGGGTATAAGATATTATTATTTTGATGGGACTTATAATAAAACTAGATTTTCTCAAGACAGCACAATTCATGACCAAAATAAGAATCTAAAGACTTTGCAGCATTAAGTATGCGCTGTATTGAAAATTAAATGTCTACATGTTGCCTGGAACTCTTTTTGTACTGCAAATGATATAAACCTTGACCAATGCAGGGATCACCAGGACAACCAGGCCCCCAGGGAGAAAAAGGTCAACAAGGGTTCCCTGGGATGGAGGGGCTTATGGGACCAAAGGGTAGCAAAGGAGAGCCAGGTCCACAAGGTCCAACAGGGCCCAAAGGAGATAGGGTAAGTATGTCTTGCAGTCACAGTACTGTTACCATGACTTGATGAATTGCAAGAATTATGCACACATTTAGAATTTTCTTACTTTATTATTATTATTATTATTATTATTATTATTATTATTATTATATTATTACTATTTCTGCCATTACTTTTACTGCTATATTTTGTAAACTTTTCTTACTTCGGGGGGTTCCAGTTTCAGCCTGACTTAGACTATTTCTAGATCCAAGTCAGGCCAAAGATGTTTTATCTTCTCAATAAAGGTAGAAGAAGAAAAAAAAAGTACCTGTATCTAAATGTGAACACAAATCACCAGTAGGGAAATAACAGTTTTCTTTAAACCTTCATTTTGTTTCAATTTTAAAGGCTCCAACATGCTTGCATGCATCAACCTTGGTCACCTAATGGGGTCTCTCCATGCTGCATGATCTCTGGCAGCTTTCCTATTCAGTCCCTTATCTCTGAGGTCACATTTTCGGTCTACCTCTCGTAACCCTACCCGTAACGTCAACACTCATCACTTTCTGCACCCAGTTATCGTCCCCAGTGCTCTGCACATGCCCAAGCCATTTCATTCTACCTCTCCTCATCACAACACCAATACAATCCAGTTCCATTCTACCTCTCAACTCTTCCATCATAAACCAAGCCCCCCCAGGGCTCGCACTCAGAGACGCACTGGACATCCACCTAATCATTGTCATTTCTGTACGTTTGAGCCTGCACATATCCTCTTCCTTTACTGCTCAGGTTTTGCTACCATACAGCATTATGTTCCAAACACATGCTGCATGCAAAGATCCCTTAGCCCTCTCAATGTCAGGAGAGGCAACAGCTCCCTGAACTTCTAACCATTCACTCTAGCCACAGAGCTAGCTCCGGCCCCACCTCCAGCTCGTAACATGTCTCCCAAGTAACAAAACTCTTCCACACACTCAAGAGACTCACCAATAAGATCAATCCATTCATGCCTGACAGTTTCCACATGCTCTCCCCAGCACACTGCACACATGAAGTCAGCATTATATTGCAGTCTACCTCTAATACCACTGCATCTCTTATGCACCCACTTATCACAAACACAGCACAAGGTGGTATTACTTCCCATACCCTTGTGGAAAATTGCACATGGCCACTCTTCCTCTTCTTTGACAGCACTGCCACCAGCCCTAGGTACCATCACTTTTGTTTTATCGGCATTTACTCTTAAGCCCTTGTGCTCCATACCATCTCTCCACTTCCTAAATCCTTCCTCCACCTTCCTCTCTCCCTTTCAGTCTCTGCAGTCAACACCAAATCATCAGCATACAACACCTCCCATGGGAGTCCATTTCTGAAGTCACATGTGAGGACTTCAGGTACCATGATAAACAACAAGGGGCTCAAGATCGAGCCCTGATGCACACCAGCATTCACGGAAAACTAATTAGTCTAGTCTCCATTCACCCTTACTTGGGTGTGAGCACCCACATACATAGCCATAACCTTCCTAATCAGCCACTCCTCAATCCCAAGCTTTCTCGTTGCCCACTTCACCATCTCTCTAGGAACTCTGTTAAAGGCATTCTCCAAATCAACAAAGTACAGATCCCTTTTCTTTCCTATATATTTTTCCTGAAGCTGTAGAACAATGAATATGGCATCACTGGTCACTTTGCCTGGCATAAACCCAAACTTCATCTCATCAATATTCACTCTTTCTATAATCATACCTTCTAGAACTCTCTCCAGTACCTTCATTATCTGGTCCAAAAGTTTTATGCCTCTGTAATTTCCACTTTCTTGGGCATAACCCTTCCCCTTGTACACATTACAATTATACTCTTCAGCCAATCATCTGGGAAAACACACTCGTATGTAATTGTATTTACCAAGTCAGTCACTAACCTCACTACTGTATCTCCTTAGGCTTTCAACACTTCAGCAGCCAATCCAGACACACCTGCTGCCTTCCCTTCATGCATCCTGCTAAAAATTTTTACCATACTATAATTATGAGCCATGTTTATATTACAGACAATTGATAAGATACTGCACAGGTAAGATTTTAGAGGTTAAAAGAAAAAGCACCAGTTGTAAGTTTATCAATATGGACGAAGGGTGAGGGATACTGTCGACTCATTGTCATCATCACTAACATTGTCATCATTGATATCAGTGTCATTATGATCATCATTATTACCATCATCATCCTTATTTTCATCATTATCACCATTGTCATTATCATCATCATCATCATCATCATCAAAAATAACAACAACATAAAGGAGAAAGAAACTTGATATTGCACAGGAGTGAGAAAGATGCTGACTTTCCATTCTCGTCCGTTTTAGGAAGGACAAAGCTGGTATCAGCATAAGTACGCCATTGCATCCTAATACTTGGAGCGGCTTGGATTCATAAACAGGAGTAGGAAGACATAAATGTATGGAAACTGTCAAAGGAGTGCCCAGTGAAATGGGCCACACATCCATTGTTTCATCATTCAAGCCACTGATGCTGTCAGTTCCTCCTTTGTACTTTCTACTTCCTGTTCATTTTGCCTCTTATCTAGCATGCCTCCACAATACTTAGTATTATCCAACAGTTAAAGTCTCTCCATTCACCACACATCACATTTTTAGTTGCCTTGTCTCTCATTACCCATGTTTTTTTTTTTTTTACTTATCAGCATTATAAGGCATTTGTCAAGTTGGCCCTGTTAACGTCATGGTGTGTACATTGTTTTTCAGTTTTTTATTAATTTAGAAGTACATGTTTCATTGAGTATGTCTAATTAAATAATTTTTTTTCCAGGGTAAAATGGGTCTAAATGGTTTCCCAGGTATCAATGGGATCCCAGGTATACCAGGTCCTCCAGGTCCCACAGGTAGACCTGGTTTGGATGGCTGCAATGGGACTGATGTAACTATAACATGAGCGTTTTAGCATATACATTAATCATGTACTCTATACTGTGTAAACTGTGGTACTCTTACCTTCGTGTATTATACATTTGATAACATAACTCGATATAGTGCTGGACAGTTGGATATCTTAATAAGTAATGTGATTACATCAAGTGAAAGATATATGGTATACCATTGTTTTTAGTACATACATCAGGTGACAGAGGCATATACTGTAGTATACAGCACTACAATGTCATGCACTTGAATTACCATAATATACCAGTAATATGATGACTGGTTTGACTCCCTAGGGTGCACCAGGCTTACCTGGAACCCCTGGGCCGCCAGGTCCAAGAGGTTTTCGTGGTCCTGAGGGTCAGAAGGGATTCAAGGGAGAGCCTGCTATTGGTCCTTGTGCTACTGCTAAAGGTGAGAAGGGTGAACCTGGTCGTGATGGCAGACAAGGACCTCAGGGACCACCAGGATTGCCTGGACCCAGAGGAGAAACAGGTCTCAGTGGAAGAGATGGACTGAAGGTAAGGTTTTGGCACTACGGTCATTTTGATCGCATGACAGTTTCTGTCCCCGTTTAGCTGATTACATGTTACTGAAATGCAGAACATACTGTAGGACTACATCAGTACTGTTCATCATTTCCTTAACGTTTTTTATAACTGTAGTCTGTTTGACCTGTGCAGCTGAGATGCATGGGCCAAGTAGGGTGTGTTTGAATCGCAGCTGCTGATTGGCCATCAGTGATTTAAATCTACACCCCTTCTTATTTTAACACATATATATTTATATTTTTAAACTGACCTCAGTTTAAGCTGCCAGATTAAATATGGAATAATTTCCGAAGCTGAGAAGGTCAAAATTAGCTTTAAAAGTTTACTGTTATCAAAGAAAATTAAAGTTGATTATAAAGTTTCATCAAACAATGAGTGACATTTGAAATAAATTATCCACCCACGGTGTACATCCACGTCTGCATGGTTTACAACATCCAGTCATGGTGTACACCTATGTCTGCATGTTGCACTGTAATATCCACCCACTGTGTACACCTACATCCGCATGTTGCGCTGTGATATCCACCCACGGTGTACACCTACATCCGCATGTTGCACAACAACACATGCCTGCATACACTTCGATGACATCACTGGCGGCCAGTCAGCATTCACGTATCAAACACACCCTACTTGCCTCATATATCTCTGCTGCACAGGTCAATCAAATAAATTATAGTAACATATTTCATTATTCTTGTCTTGTAACAAGCCCAGCACTTGATATGAAGAGGTAACAGTTTTCTGAGTCTGGTAAAGAGTAAACCAGATCTGCCTGCCTGTGTTTGTGTTGCCCAGATTGGTTTGTGATGTTTCAGTGATGTAGGTTGTTTCTGCCAAATAAATCAGCACCACCTAGTCTTGTCAAAGTATTGGCATACAGAATTGGAAAATATGCCAGGTGATCTTGTGGTTGTTGTTGTTGAGTAAACTCAGTCTGTCTGGCTGAGCAGACCCATCACCGCAGACAAGCAAACACCCGTGCAGGGCCATCTTATGCAGTGAACAGCGCCTTACCACAGCGAGGTGCGGGGAAGAGTGTGAAGGGTTGGCTCCTGGATGGACGCCACGTTTGTGTGTCCATCCAATTTACAGGGGCATCATAGCAGACTCCACATCATCCCATTATTTGGTTATATGGTTACCACCTAATGTTTCAATTGGTTTTCTGGGTAACAGGAAACCATTAGGCTTGTCACTTGGTGTAAAGCCACCTGAAGTGGAAAGAAGAGTAATAAAAAGTCACAGGGAGGATGGGAGAAAAAAGAAGAGAGGAGGGCAGATACAGAAAAAGAAGTAGGCAGCACTATATCAGATGAGATGATGGTTGCTCTCACTTACCTCCAAGTGATCTTGTGGTAGAGGTTTCAAGTTGTGGATAACTACCCAGGCTGAGGCAAAGAACTTTGATAATTTCAGTTTCATTAAAATAGACTTTATTTATGATCCACAAAACCCACCAACATGTCATAAAATCACCCAAGCTGGTACCATTAAGCTAGTCCTAAATGAGATAGCCCCAGCATATACTAGGGGGGTATTTAATATGAATGATGGGTACTGGTGCCAAAGTGTTGACATATGACGATGCATGGTAAGCAGGAAGATTGCTGGACCAAGTCTCTGCCCAGAAATGAATACGTAAAAAAAATAATAGGAATAGTTTAGGTTAACTACGGTTGATTCACCTTTCTTCGTTTGTTTGTGACATATACAGTACTACTATATTCAACAGTTGCTGTATTGCTTGAATTTAATCTGCCACTTGTCAGATGTAATGCTGGAATAGTTAAGGCTTAATTCTTGTGACTTAGGTTTGCCTTTCAAAGTCTCAGTCTGTCATTTTTTAGTGGAAGGAATTCAGAGTTTTTTTTTTTTTTTTTAAATATATATATATATACCATGCTGTATGACTTATAGTTTATTTCAGTGTTTATTCTCTTTTAGCATTGTACTAACCACTCATTTTCAGTGTAGTGAATGTTGCATCTACAGGGTGAGAGAGGATATCCTGGACCTAAAGGAGACAAGGGTGCGATGGGATTGAGGTTCGAGGGTGCTCAGGGTCCCAAAGGTGACAAGGGACAGAAAGGAGAACCCACAATTTGTAGTGATGGTGAACTTATAGCCAACTGCTCCTCAATCATAACCAGGGTTAGTATGTTAGTAACTTAGTATACACAACAAAAATGTGTACTGGTATTACTGTACCTGTGTTTTGCCTAACGTGTTATTTCAGAGGTTCAGTACTGTAGATACAAGCTTTTAATATCATTGTAAATCACTGAAACTGCAAAACTGTGCCTGTACGAAGAGAAATGTCTGCTTTAATTATTAACTGAATTTCTATCTATCTATCTATTGCCAGAAGCCATAATCCCATAAGGGGTGGCCATTTGACTTTGAGTTATTTGTTTTACAGGGAGGGGCACTAACCTTCCAACAACCCACTTGTTGACACGTAGGGAGCACGTATGGTTTGGTTATATGGTTACCACCCAGTGTTGTAAATGGTTTCTTGGCTTACAGGAAACCATTGGCTTGTCAGTCAATGTAAAGCCACCTGTAAAGGAAAGAAATGCAATAAGAAGTGACAGGAAAGATGGGAGAAATAGGAAGAGAGGAGGGCAGGCACAGAAAAAGGATGATAAAGGCTAAGGAAGAAGTAGGCAGCGCTACATCAGGTGAGTGGATGATGGTCGCCACCACCTACCACAAATTAAATGGAAAATCCATATGACTTTGCCCTTGATGATTATACTCCTACTCATGCCAGATAATGTGATCAGATGAAGGATATCCCTGGATACCTAGCTTAATGGAATGAATGTTGATTTGTGAGAATCAATTTTGTTGAATTATTATAACAATTTAAATTGATGCTGATTAATGGTTGAATCCAGTGGAAGAGGATATAATGTGTGGCTACTGCAACAGAATGTTTGGTATCCTAAATTAGATTGTAAAAGAGTCAGCTTTTCTGTGCCTTTGGTAATACTGCAACAACTTTGCTGTAGAAAAAGAGTTTTAGGCAAGACAAAAATATAGTTGTATTTTAAGCACTTCGGTTGCCCATTAATTATATTCATAGTTCAGTGTACAGTGGTCCCTCGTGTTTAATGATTTAATTAGTCTGGTGAAACCATCGCTAAATACAAAGTGTATTTTATATAGGAAATATATCAGTTAGTCTGCGCTCATCCTCCAAGTCACCCTATTGACCCCTGATTTCCTTCTTTAAGTGTTGAAAATGAATCCCAGTGTATTAGTAATATGTTATACAGATACAGTATTGTATGGTTATACATCTACTCACCATCGAAAAATGTCAAATCCTCGGCACTGTGAGAGAAAAGAAGGCACCCAAGGTCACCAGACGCTCACAACAATGATAGTGGTGGTCTGGTGGCAGATGGGCAAAGGATTTCATGCCACACATCGCTAAACGCACAGTCGCTAAATGCGCAGGATTGGTACCTTTTCAAACATATTGCTAACTTGAAACACGCTTAACGCGAGGGACCACTGTAATTTTATAATTTTGCAGTCTTATGTTGATATGATGCTAATTTGTATGTCAGACCATAGCTACCATTTTCATTAGATTGATTCGATAGCTGCACTGCAGTATTGTAGTCCTGAATAATTATACACTACCTATATACCATACTGTACAAAAATGCCTCGCTTGGAGTGACGTCCATCCTTAGGGTCCTGAAAAAGGTGACTGGAGATTTTTGGTCATGTAAAATGCCATCTGGGGAAATAAGTTAATCATCTACCCCTAAATCTTCTAGGTTATGGTAGTTTTTGCCTTAGGTCCTTGCACCTCAAAGATGTAAAGTGGGATTGATAGTTACCTTCTTTTTTTTATTAGAATCTTTACTTTCATCTTTCAGGGTCCAAAAGGAGAACGTGGATTCCCAGGACCTCCAGGGTTTCCAGGTGAGAAGGGTGACCGGGGGGAGCCAGGTTACCAAGGTGAACGTGGCACCAAGGGAGAGAAGGGACTGCCAGGATACCCAGGAGCACCAGTGAGTTGCTGTTGTTGTAGTTGACTTTGCAACCCCAGACTCATCTAAACATGAATCCAATGGATTTCAGGCTGAAGCTGCCCTTGTAGTCCACCATCTACTTTGGGGGATAGGGAGAGATTTGAGGGATGGTTGTATAAATGCTGTTTGGTTATATTGATCCCAGTACATGAAACGTCCCTCTCCAGCACAGGCACATGCATAGATTCACAAGCAAACTGACGCTAAACTCAGGTAGATTTTGATTTGCAAGAAGAATAGGAGATATGGGAAATTTCTGTTCTCATTTCCTTGACCTTTCTAGTGAAATGTAAAATAACTCATGACAGTTTTCCACTCATACCTAACAATATTGGTGAGAGGAATATGTTATTAAATTGAGGACCATATTGTAGGTTGTATTGGAGACTTCCAAGCATTTCTTTGTTAGCAGTTGCATTTTGTATATTACTTAACATTCTCTTGTATGTTGTTTATAGTTTGCTGGGAATGAGTTTGCATCAGTAAAATGCAAGTGGATATTGAGGTGTATGCTGCAGAATATATTGCAAAGGAAGAAGTGTTATGAAATTTCCAAAGCCACTTGATACCTTCAGTCCTGTGATGTATGTTTCAGTCTGTTCTTGCTGTCACCAGGCAGATTTATTTAGCTTAGGAAAGATTTTTCAAACTGGGGGTTTAATATGGCCTTAGTTAATTATTTTGTTCACTACTGCAGTAGAAAATAGCCATTCATTAAAATTACTCGGTAGTAGCTTGATTATGATGAAAAATATGCCATCAAATGCAGAGGGTTAAAATATGACCTTTATATAAGTAAGCTTACCCAGTACTTGTTCTGAGACTCAGCATATTGCCACTTCTTGACCCTTTAATATGGCAGTTTTCTACTGTACTCTATACCTAGTTGACACTATATTTTTTTTGTTATTTTTTTTTAGTAAATTGCAAGTATGCAGTACAAAGATAAGGCAGCATCAGAGGCATTGAACAGCTTTAGAAGGAAGGACATATGAAGTCATCTTGGCAGGCATAATTTGCTGGAGGTGATGGTGGTGTTTTTGTGGCTGGGAGTAGATGGTTGGTGTCATCTTACTCTTGAGCATTCCTTTTTCTGTTTCATAATTGTACCCATCCCATTTATTATTGTTATTATTATTATTGTTATTATTATTATTATTAGTGATAGGTGGAGGTGCTCACCATCCACTCACTCGCTGTAGTGTTGCTCTCGGGTGACTGCCCTTTCCTCTCTTCTTGCCTTCCTCCTCTGTCTTTCTTTCCTCCATTCTTTCCTTTTCCTTCTGTTTATGGGTGACTCTACACTTAATGACAAGCCAAGTGGTTTCCTGTACACTAGGAAAGCATGTATTATGTTGGGTGGTAATTATATACTGTAACCAAGTTATGGCGCCTGGTAGTTTAGTGGGTAATTAAGTCGCTCCAATCGGATTGAGCCTGTGTAGGTTTATATCCAAGGGATGGTTGGGGTTTATTGCTCATGTAATACCACTCAGAGATGAGTGAGGCTGGTCACTCATCTTAAATGTCAGGACCAGCTTGCCTACCCCGGGCTCCTACTCTCCTCATGGGGCAACATAGGATTGGATGATGGATGGAAATTATTATTATTACGGTTTACTATTTTGTGTTGTCCCACCTTGTCTTTAGCTTAGCTAGAAGAAAGAGTTTAAGGAAATTATGATGATGATAATATTGATTTAATTTCAGTGCATTTAGGGAAATGATGACGATGATGATGATGATGTAATATCCATGCGCTGTCATCATAATTGTTCCTGTGTGACAGTAACATTTCTTTCTCAGGGCCGTGAAGGCTTCCCAGGCCCACCTGGACCTGCAGGGTACAAGGGTGACCGGGGACCAGATGGGCTGGATGGTTTGCCTGGCCTGAGGGGTGACAAAGGTGAAGCTGGTTACTCTGGCCGTGATGGTGCTAAGGGAGATCGAGGCCCCCCGGGCCCCTCAGTGGTTAGTACAGCTCTAGTTCAGCAGTATTTATGTCTTCTTGTTTTGCAGATTTGTTCCTATAAGTTAATGCTTAACAGTGATCTTCAATGGCCTCATGAATATGAGGCTAATTGTTGAATATTTAATCAACTGAAGAAGGACAACTGTCACTGAACTGGATAATTATAGTGGGTCCAAAAATAGAAACCTGTCAGATTTGTACAGTATAAGTGTGCCATTTGAGCAGAGGAGACATGGATAGTGGAGGAGAAGGATGTGACTTCTGCTACCCAGCAGTGAAGAGTTGTAGCTTATTTATTCATTCCAGTACAAGTTAACTGTATGTGTATGGCAGGATAACTTCATGATTACTGATCACTCACTGACACAGCTGTATGCCAGCCTTGAGTTGCACACCTTTCATGATCATTTGAATTTTATGCTAAGTACAGTGCACAGAAACACATAACTTGGACACGTACAAAAGTATATGGAGTTGTTGTACATGTTCTTATTCAGTTGTTTATATATACAGTATATGACACTAAGCTGGTGATGGGGCTTATAGTGTTTTCCTACTGATAGCTGTGTACAAGAGGTATGAAAACTCAGTTCATACAGTTCAAGAGGGACATTGGATTTACACCTGCACAAAAATTATTCAGCACCCTTGGGTATGATGGTTGTGATAATGAGCAACTTCTGGAAATAGAAATGAGTCTATAAATGTGGTGCCTCAAAACATATGCCACCCAGTAAGTGAATCTTTTTGCAGTTTTGAGATACAATAATTACCAGCGATAATATTTGCACTTATACTTACAGGATGCCCCATATATCACAATGCTACATCCATGTTTCAGAATGATACGTGCCGTAAGAGTGCCGACTAATTTTTGTGTGGGTGTACGAGCACATATTTACAAGGCTCCTTGGATCATAAGTGCCAGGCACTAGGGTTACCACATCCTGCTTCCACACATTTCTGCTCTTGCCTCATATTGTCTTCTTGTACAACATACAGGAAATACCTAGGTAGATTGGATGATAGATGGATTCATTTTCTTTCATCTCCATCGAGTCTAACTGAACACTGGACATCAATTTTTACTGTAAATTAAGTCACATAACATTGAAAATAGTGTACAGTACTACTGTAGTATTGTACACAACATTTTATTGATAATGGCATTCTGAATATCGTGGATAATACATTCTTAAGAAGATAAATAGAAATGTTAACTTTACATAGTGCTGTAGAGATTGCTGGGAATTGTTTCAGCCATATTTGAGAAGAGTTGATTGTTGCATATGTTTACTTGGTTTTGGCAAGTGATTGAGATGGTCTCCCATATTCTCCTGAGCTCAAAGAGAAACTGTCAGTGTCTGATTATCTGAGACATTCCCTATGTAATAAGTGTTATATATATTTTATGTATTTATTTATTATATTACATCTTAAATTGGGAATGATGTAGTTTCAGCAAGTCATAGGGCAAGCAGATTTTACCTTTTGTGATTCTCTCATTGATTATATAAAAGATAATGTAGAAGATGTGAAGATGCACATTGATTACATGAAATATAGCAGCATGAAGTTAATATTGGTTACTGCACAGGAAAGATAGCAGCATGAAGTTAATATTGGTTACTGCACAGGAAAGATAGCAGCATGAAGTTAATATTGGTTACTGCACAGGAAAGATAGCAGCATGAAGTTAATATTGGTTACTGCACATGAAAGATAGCAGCAGAAGATTTGAACTTAATATTGGTTACTGCACATAAAAGATAGCAGCAAATGTAAAGTTACAGTTGATCATGCAAAATATAGCAGATGTGAAGCTACAATTGATTACTGATCATGAAAGATTAGAAGAAGATGTGAAGTTACAGTTGATTACATGAAAGACAGAAGTAGAAGTTGTGAAATTACAAGTGGTTACTGTGCATTGAAAGGTAAGAGCAGAAGATATGAAGTAACAGTTGAATATTGTACATGAATGATAAAAGCAGAGGATGTGAAATAACAGTTGATTATATGGAAGATAAGAGCGAATATTATGTTACAGTTTGAGTGCATTAAACATTGACTAGCTGTTGGGCTAGTGCAAAAAGGTGAAGTCAGGATTCCAGGGGTGTAAATAGTGAGTGAATGAGAATGTGGTCCACTTAATTGGGTAGACTCTCTTGTTAGTTCCCAATGTATCAGGTGGTTTTCTTGCTATCTAGATCCTACCTCACCATCTTTAGATGGGAAAAGGTTGTGATAATAATGATGAAGGTATTGAAAAATAAGAGCAGGATATGTGAAGTTACAGTGTTTGTCTCCTACAGGGAGGTCCAGAAGGGCCCCCTGGACCACCTGGGCTGCGAGGACTGCCAGGTCCGAGAGGTAAAGATGGAATTGATGGCATTCCGGGGGGACGAGGACCTCCAGGTGTGCCAGGAGGTCCCGGGCAGCCTGGTAACCCCGGCAGGGAAGGACCAGTTGGTATGAAGGGAGGCAAGGGTGAACCAGGACGATCAGGTGAGTTTGTAGGATTGTATTGTGGTGGGCTTTTGAGACTGTCTAGCATCTCTTCCTTAGTGATTTATTTTGGATATAATTATCACCTTAACTTTCTCATATGGTATCTGAATCTTGATAATCCTTACACAGGTTGTATAAATAACATGTAAGACAATATGAGTGTACCATAAACAGAAATAAGCTAGTAAGGAAAAGGTGATAGGAAGCCTCCTTAACTAAGGAGAAAACAATCCTTGGTGTATAATTAAGGCTAATAGTTTGCCTACTATAGGAATTCCCTGTTATGTCATTTTATGTTCATTTTGCCATTAATTTCTGTGTAAATTATAGAAAAATTGCCTGTCGAAGTATACATTGTTGCCCACGAAGCTGATAAGCCAGTTTCCACAACCTGCAATACCAGTTGTATGGAAAGTGTTGTGATATTCTGGAACACATAACTGACATACAAAAAGAGTTTAAAGTAATGTATTTCAGTGCATCTAATTTCACATTTAGGGCATGTC
>JAGKTI010008713.1:0-22311 GCA_018397915.1 Birgus latro
AACATGTGTAGGGGTAACATGTGTAGGGGTAACATGTGTAGGGGCAACATCTGGTCTTCAATAAACCATCCAGCAGGCAAGACCCGGGATTACTTGGATTGCCTAAAATTCTGAGAGTAAATCCACAACTCACATCACACAGTACGCGCAATTGTAATCCCTTAACCCTCTCAGTCCGGTGACGAAATATATTCTTGGTGTGAGTGGAGTATAAGTCGCTGGACTGAAGGGGTTAAGGGTGGTATTCTGAGAGGCTGGATATTTCGTAACTCCTCTTCCTTAGCGATTTATTTAGCACATTACACCTCAGTATTATTTTGCATGTTATTGACGAAAACCATGTCGGTATCAAAACGCTACGAATGGCATACAAGAGAATGTTAATGTGTAATGTACGGGATAAATCGGTTAGGAAAAGGTGCACCGAAGCCTGCTAGTGGATGCCAACTCTATGATACCGCTGATAAGGCTCATATCCCAGAGATAGGCGATGGCGGCACACAGACGAGGCATAAAAATGGATTAACACAGAAGGATGAGGCTGTCGAAGTTTTGAAAATATCGCCTTAATGTGGCAGATTTCGTAGTACCACTTCCTCGGTAATTAATTGTTCATATTACACATTATTATTAATTTTCATGTAATTTATCACTTTTAAAATCGACGTAGATTCCATTTATAACAAACTGGAGGATTTTATGGCATATGCCCAAGGTAATCGCCGAAGAAATAATACGACGGAATCTCCTTAATGAGAGATTACGGCTGAAATTTACATCTCGGCACAGTTGCCTCAGTAACATACAATAGAATATTAAGGCGTAATGTGCACAATAAATCGCTGAGGAAGAGGTCTTACGGAGCTTCCCAAGTTGGGGTTGAAAATTAAGCCGTTGTCTCGTTGAAATGGAAGGATGTTTAGTACCTTTTCCTGAGCAATTTATTTGATATATTAAACCTTTTTGTCCTCTCCGACGTTATTGGTGTTTTTTTAATACAGTCGTAGTTCGTACTAGCACCATATTAGGGGATATTAAGGTGTAACAGCCCAAATAAGTTGCCGAGAAAGTGATGTTACGAATTTTCCAAGGCCTGTCCTTCCTAATGTCAATAAGATATTACCACGAGGAAGAGAGCATCGAGGAAGTTGAGACTCCCGCGCTATTTAAACATAACCAGGAAAGTGGTAAAGGATTTGACGAGATGGCAGGAAAACGAGGAAGAAGTGACCTTAACAAGAAGGAGGATTGCAAGAGATGTGAGCAGGGTGAAAGCTGCGGAGAAAGGTCTACAGTGTGATGTATGTGACAGATGGTACCATAGCAGCTGTGAGCAGGTCGGTCCAAACTTGTACAAAGAGTTAAAAGACACAGATATGATATGGATTTGCAGTGATTGTAAAACAATAGCTAGGAAGAGACTGAGTGGAGCAGAGGATAAATTAGAAAGGAAGATAGATGAACTGAAAGTGGAATTAAAAACCTTTCTAACCAAAAAGATGGAGGTATGGGAAAAATGTCTAGAGACATTGAAAGAAGATTTACTTGAAGAAGTGAAAAAGGAAATTGAGGAAGAGATGAAGAAGAGGGACAAGAAAATGGAGGAAATAAAGGGAGAGATAAAGCAGGAGATAACGGATGAGTTCTGCGAAGAAATGAAAGAGAGAGAGGAGAAGGAGAGGAGGAAGAATAATATTGTTATATATAATTTAGAGGAATCAGAAAGTAATGACCCAATGGAAAGAATCAGGGAAGACATTCAAATTTCTACAGAAATAATACAAAGAGAAATAAGGGTTCAAAATGTAAAGATAAATGATGCAGTGAGGCTAGGAAAAAAGGATGACTCAAATAGGAAATGGCCTCTTTTACTAAAATTGGGTGAAGAAAAAACAGAATGGGAAATTTTGAAAAATGCAAGAAACTTAAGGAACACAGAAAATGACATGGCAAAAGGAATAGCGGTATCTAGGGACCTAACCAGGAAAGAGAGACAAAAGAACAAGGAACTGTGGGAACAGCTAAAGGAGAAAAGAGAACAAGGGGAGAGAGGATGGTACATAAAGAATGGTGAATTAAAGAGATTTCAAGAAGGAAGAAATAGAACACTTATGTAGGATAAGGTTATTAAACATACAAGGCCTCACAGATATTAAAATGTCAGAATTGGAACAATGGATTAATGAGGAAGACATTCTTTGCTTAACAGAAACACAACTTAAATATGAATAAGTAAAAATTAGAGAAATGAAGAGATATATAAGTAATATGAGAAATAATGATGAAAAAAAGGGAGGAGGATTGATGATTTTAGTAGGAAGAAGTGAGCACATAGAAATAGAAAAGGTTTCAACAGAGAGTACTGATATATTATACTGTAAATGTAATGTAAGAAATTGGGAATTTAAAATGTTACTGGTATACCTACCTGTAGGAGACAAGGAGGAAGATAGAGTAAGATACAATAAAATAAAAGAAGAGATGGAGGTAATAATGGAGAATCAGGAAGAATCACCCTTTCTACTCTTAGGAGATTTTAATGGCCACTTAGGTTTTCTAGGAAAACAGAAAATAGACAAAAGAGGAGAAGATATAATAGGATGAATGGAAAACTATAATTTGATTTTGTTCAATAATGATGTAAGATGTGAAGGAGAAATAACATGGGAAAGAGGGGAATCAAAAAGTGCAATCGATTTTGTACTAGGAAACCAGAAATTTTACGATAAATACATGTCAATGATAATAGATGAAAGGAAAGAAGAAATTGATCTGTCTGACCATAACTTAATTGAAGGAAAAGTAAAAATAAATGCAGAAAGAAAATTATATAATTCTAAAGAATGGCAAGAATGCTTATATTACACAACCGATAAAGAGGTATTAGATAGATATGTAGAAAAGATAGAAGAGTGTACTAAGGGGATAGAGAACATTGAACAGTTTGGAGAAGTAATGAAGAGAGAAGCAGAAGCCCTACTAAAAAGGAAATATAGAAGAAGAAAAGGAAAAATAAACAAGGAACAAGTAGAACCACCATGGATAAATGAAGAAATTAGAAAAGAAATTAAAATAAGGAAGGCAATAAATAGGAAAAAAAGAAATGAGAAGAATAATGAAGAAAAAGAAAGGCTATGGAAAAGATACAAGGAACAGAAAAAGAAAGTGCAAGAGCTAATAAAGTCGGAAATGTCAAAACATGAAAAAAAGAAAACGCAAGAAATTAAGGAAAGTTCAGAGAAGGGTAGAGAGGTGTGGAAATTTATTAATATACTAAGAAGAGGTGGGAAAGATGCTTCAAAAGTTACAAAGGACGGCTTGTACAATGAAGCAAGTAAAGAGCTTAATGCAGAGGAGGCAGTTATGGAACTAGAAAATTTTTGGAAAGGTATTTACGAAAAGCACGAAAACAATATACAAACAGTGTGGAATAGTGATAAAAAAGAATTATACTTGAGGAAAATGAATGTACACTGTAAGCAAAATACAGATGAAACAGAGCATTATGAAATAGCAGATATAATAAGAGAGCATTTGGATGGGGCATTAAAAGTAATGAAGGTAATCCAACCAATGGAAAATTTGGAAATTAGCAAAGAGGAGGTCAAGAAAGTTGTAAAAATGCTGAAAAACAGGAAAGCTGCCGGGCCAGATGGGTTAAAACCTGAATTATATAAATGTCTAATAAAAAGTGATACATGTACAGATATGCTGACAAAGCTATTTAACAAAATAATAGAAGATGGGACAGTACCAGATAGTTGGAAAGTATCAAGGACAAAAATGATACCTAAGAAGAAAATTCCAACTGTAAAAGACTTAAGACCAATAGCCTTGACAAATATAGATTATAAAATATTTATGTCTTTATTGAAAAGAAAAATAGAACATCATATAAAGATAAACCATATAGATAATGAAATGCAGGCTGGGTTTACAGAAGGAAGAAGAATAGAGGATAATATTCTGATTTTAAAATACTGTATAGATATGAGTTATAATAAAAAGATTCCACTGTTTGTTGCTGCAATTGATTTTACCAAAGCATATGACTCAGTGAAAAGGGAAGAAATTATAAACGTGCTGAAAGAAATAAAAAGTGACAAAAAGATGATAGATATTATAGCTGAAATTTATAAGGATGACAAAACAAAACTGTGTTTAATCCCAGAGGCAGTAAAAGACATAGAAATTACTAGTGTTATCCGGCAAGGCTGTGCAGGATCAACAACTCTCTTTAAATTATTGACCTACAAAATTATACAAGAAATGGAAAAATCGGTTTGGGATATAGAGACGAAAAATTTGATATAAATACTATATTCTTCGCAGATGACGGTTTACAATTCTCACAATCAGTGATAGAAGCCAAGGCAAATATAAGGAGGTTAATGAACATTAGCAAAAGTTGTGGATTGGAAATAAATAAACAAAAAAGAAAATTTATTATCTTTAATATGAAAGATCAGCCAACAGAAATTGAAGGAATAGAGGTAGTAGAATCCATAAAATATTTGGGTATTGATATAATAAATAAGGAAAATTGTTTTGAAAAACATAAAGAAAACATGTTTAAGAAGGCATCAAAATTAGCAAATTTAACATATTCAGTAATATCAAGAAGTTGTAATAAGCTCATGATTGGAAATGTTTATTGGAAAAGTGTAGCATTACCATTTATAATGTATGGAGCAAGTGTGGTGGATTTTAAAAAGAAAGATATAGATAAGCTTCAAGTTACAGAAAATTCAGTATATCGAGTAATACTAGGTGCAGCGAAACATACTCCAATTAGTGGGCTTAGAGGAGAAATTGGAGCCTCATTAATGGAGACAAAAGTAATAAGGTCTAAGCTACTGTATTTGCAAAACATCATAAAGGTGGGAAATAACATATTAATCTATGAAATTGTTGAAGGGTTAAAGGAAATGAAAACAAGTAAGTGGTTGAAAGAATGCAATAATGGCCTAAAAGAATTAAAATTTAGTATGGAGAGGCTGAAGACAATCTCAAAGAAGGAATTAATAGAAAAGATATATGAAATGGATACAAAGAAGTGGAGAAGTGAAATGGAAAATAAGAGGACAATGAGAATTTATAAGAAATGGAAAAGGGAGATAGGAGGAAATGAAGAAATATACAATAACACACCTGCTTCTGTAACACTGTTTAAATGTAGAACAGATACTTTGGATCTGGGAAAAAGGAGAGGATTGAATAGAAGTGATAGCGAAGCAAAATGTGTGATGTGTGGGAAAGATAGAGAAAACCTAGAACATTTTATATTAGACTGTGAGGAATACACTGAAGAAAGGAGAAAGATATATGCATTACAACAACCATATATTGAAAATAAAGAACATATTATCGGACAGATTCTGTTTCAAGAAAACAAATTAGAGGCAATAAAGAAATACCTAAATGACTGTTGGATAAAAAGGCATAAGAAAATCAAGGAGCTCAACAACCAAGAAGAAAATTAAGAAAAGATGGGCCGTTGTAAAGGCTATCCCTCGATCACCATCGTATTGCATCGCAAGATCAACAACTCTCTTTAAATTATTGACCTACAATATTATACAGGAAACGGAAAAATCGGGATTGGGATATAGAGACGAAAAATTTGATATAAATACTATATTCTTCGCAGATGACGGTTTACAGTTCTCACAATCAGTGATAGAAGCCAAGGCAAATATAAGGAGGTTAATGAACGTTAGCAAAAGTTGATTGGAAATAAACAAAAAAGCAAATTTATTATCTTTAATATGAAAGATCAACCAACAGAAATTGAAGGAATAGAGGTAGTAGAATCCATAAAATATTTGGGTATTGAAATAATAAATAAGGAAAATTGTTTTGAAAGCATAAAGAAAACATGTTTATGAGGGCATCAAAATTAGCAAATTTAACATATTCAGTAATATCAAGAAGTTGTAATAAGCTCATGATTGGAAAAGTGTAGCATTGCCATCTGTAATGTATGGAGCAAATGTGGTGGATTATAAAAAGAAAGATATAGAAAAGCTTCAAGTTATAGAAAATTCAGTATATTGAGCAATACTAGGTGCAGCAAAACATGCTCCAATTAGTGGGCTTAGAGGAGAAGTTGTTGCCTCTTTAATGGAGACAAAAGTAATAAGGTCTAAGCTACTGTATTTGCAAAATATCATCTATCTATCTATCTATTGCCAGACGCCATAATCCCATAAGGGGTGGCCATTTGACTTTGAGTTATTTGTTTTACAGGGAGGGGCACTAACCCTCCACCAACCCACTTGTTGACACGTAGGGAGCACGTATGGTTTGGTTATATGGTTACCACCCAGCGTTGTAAATGGTTTCTTGGCTTACAGGAGACCATTTGGCTTGTCACTCAATGTAAAGCCACCTGTAAAAGAAAGAAAAGCTATAAGAAGTGACAGGAAAGATAGGAAAAATAGGAAGAAAGGAGGGCAGGCACAGAAAAAGAATGATAAAGGCTAAGGAAGAAGTAGGCAGCACTACATCAAGTGAGTGGATGATGGTCGCCACCACCTACCACTAACTATCATAAAGGAGGGAAATAACAGATTACTCTATGAAATTGTTGAAGAGTTAAAGGAAATGAAAACAAGTGGTTGAATGAAATAATAGCCTAAAAGAACTAAAATTTAGTATGGAAAGGCTAAAGACAATCTCAAAGAAGGAGTTAATAGAAAAGATATATGAACTGGATATGAAGAAGTGGAAAAGTGAAATGGAAAATAAGAGCACAATGAGAATTTACAAGAAATGGAAAAGGGAGATAGGAGGAAATGAAGAAATATACGATAACACACCTGCTTCTGTAACACTGTTTAAATTTAGAACAGATACATTGGATTTGGGAGAAAGGAGGGGATTCAAGAGAAGTGATAGCGAAGCAAAATGTGTGATGTGTGGGAAAGATAGAGAAGATCTAGAACATTTTATCTTGGACTGCGAGGAATACACTGAAGAAAGGAGGAAGATATATGAATTACAACAACCATATATTGAAAATAAAGAACATATTATTGGACGGATCCTGTTTCAAGAAGACAAATTAGAGGCAATAAAGAAATATCTAAATGACTGCTGGATAAAAAGACAAAAGAAAATAAAGGAGCTCAACAACCAAGAAGAAAATTAAGAAAAGTGGCTGTTGTAAAGGCTATCCCTCGATCACCATCGCATCGCATTGCATCGCAAAGAACAGCTGATTGATGCGCCAGCTTGGGGAAGTATTTCAAGCCCACACCATCTACTTACAACATCACAGGTGAGCGATTGATCACTTTCTTAGTCCACACCTTAGACACAGTTCAGTTTTCTCCAACCCCAGAGCACTATCAAAGGCCATCAATGCTTGCTAATACAGTGTGGAGGGTGAACTTCAGGTATTGGGACGAGGGGCTGCCTTTCGCTTCTGCATAGCAGAGGCGAATTTAGCCAAGCTGCCTGCCCCTCCTGAATCCCTAACTTCCCTGGGAGAATGGAAAGTCAAGTGCTGGAGGGCCACCTCCCCCACAGATAGTGCTTATTCATTTGGGAAAATTAGCGGTGTGTGTCTTGACCTGTCCACTGATGACATCCTTTCACAGCTTTGCTGCCTGGGGTCAAGTGGCCGCCTTGTAGAGGTTTCATGCCTCACCCGATCTGGACAGGGCGGCACACAGCTCCTGTCTCGCGTCGTTCGCCTCACGTTCGAGGGGCCCACTGCCAGAGACAGTCATACTGGAACATTCATGCTACACAGTAGGTACTTACACCTTTCCACTGTTATGCTGTTTCACTTGCCACCAGTTTGGGCACGGATCCCTCTCCTGTCGGAACAAGGTCCGATATGCACGCTACAGCCATTTTCACCCCTCCCGCCCCACCACTGGGGAGCCTTGCACAGAAGATCTCTACTGCTTTTATACTCTGATGGTTCTGTCGCTAGTTCTTCTACTAATAAAGCAGATCTCTTCTCTCAGACTTTCTCCCCCAATTCCACTTTAGACGATTCCAGTGCTGTTCCTCCATCACTTCCCCCGTTTGACATCCTCATGGTTGACATTAAAATATCTTCATCTGATGTATTTTCTGCAGTCACTGGCCTCAATACTAACAAAGCATATGGGCCTGATGGAGTCTCTCCTGTTGTCCTCAAGTACTGTGCTGCTGTGCTTACACTGCCTAGGGAAATTCTTTTGCCTTTATTTATCAACTTGTACCTTTCCTTCTTGCTGGAAGTTTGCTCTTATTCAGCCAGTCCCAAAGAAGGGTGACCATTCCCAACCCTCTGTCTATCGTCCAATTGCTTTAACATCCTGTGTCTCAAAAGTTTTCGAGTCTATTCTTAACAGAAAAATTTTAAAGCATCTTTCCTATCAGAACCTTCTTTCTGATCGTCAGTATGGGTTCCATCAGGGACGCTCCCTGGTCATCCTTCTTTCAGGAATTTGGCGATAGCTTTGCCATTGCACTTGACATCTCATGCTTTCGATCGAGTCTGGCATAAATCTTTAATTTCCAAACTGCTCTCTTACAGTTTCTATCCTTCTGTCTGTGCCTTTGTCTATAGCTTCCTTTCTGGTCATCCTATAGTCGCTTTTGTAGATAGCCATCGTTCTTCTCCTAGGTCTTTCTACAGTGATGTTCCTCAGGGCTCTATCCTATCATCAACTCTCTCCATTTTATTCATCAGTGACCTTCTAAGCTGTACATCTAACTCTTTCCACTCATACGCTGATGACTCCACCCTTCACCTTTCCATTCGGTTCCCGCATCGTCCATCTCAGCAGTTACTTCACCAGCTAGGGATGAGGCTATGGCACATCTAATGTCTGATTTGGCTTGTGTCTCTGACTGGGGTAAAAATAATCTTGTTGTTTTTAATGCATCAAAGACTCAGTTCTTACACCTATTAACCCGACAAAATGTTCCACAGGTGTGCCCACTGATGTTTAATAACATCATATCCAGCTTAATCCTGCATCATCCTTAAACATGCTTGGGGTTTCATTAACTTGGGACTTATTTTGGAAATATCATATTACACCTCTTGTAAAATCTGCTTCCAAGAGAGGCAGTGGCTCAATCGGTAGAGAGGTTGCCTGCAGTCCTAACGGACCCAGGTTCAAATCCCCTCTGGGGCAGGGAACAGTTTAAGGATTAGAATTTCATTAAATCAGGCTTTGCTGATCTACCAGAAGACCCGACGACATGTTGTAAAAATACCCACGTTAATACCATTACACCAGTCCTGTATGAGACAGCCCTAGCATGTATTCAATATGGACGGTGGGTGTTTGCGCCGAAGTGATGACATGTAGAAGTGTATGGTATGTAGGAGGACTGCTGGGCCTTGATAGCAGTCTGTGAAGCCTATGCCCAGAGTCGGACACATGCGCTAAGCCGACTCCGTACCTTCTTTACCTTTGCACAGTTGTTGACTTTATACACAGATTTTATTCGCCCCTGTTTGGAGTACAACTCTCATGTGTGGGGAGGCTCCCCACATACAGCTTTTCTCAATATGGTGGAGTCAGAAGATTTTCGTCTCATTAACTCTCCTCCTTTTACTGGCTTCCTTCAACCCCTGTCTCATTGCTACACTGTTGCATCTTTATCTCTTTTCTGTCACTACTTCAATGGTCATTGATCCTTTGAACTCTCTGGTTGCATCTCTTCACTTCTATGATGGGCACATAGCACCTATCTAGCAACAATCTCTCATCCCTTTTCTGTCCAACTCTAATGCAAGAGTTAACCTTTACTCCCAGTCCTTTATTTATGCAACAGTTAAACTATGGAACTGGCTCCCTCTGTCTTTATTTCCTTTCTCCTATGATCTCCAGTCTTTCAAACGCAGTGTGTCCAGGCATCTCAAAATGATCGAATCTTGAATTTGGCTCACTCTTTTATTGTTTTTGTGTTTTTCTTGGTAGGAACAGTTTGCAGGCTCCTGGCTTTTGGTTCCTTCTTCCAGGCACTAAAAAAAAACAAATAATAATAATCCATCTATCTATCTATTGCCAGATGCCTCAATCCCACATGGGGTGGCCACAAACAAATCGCCTCCATGTCACTCCATCCCCCGCCATTTCACTACCCCACTCCCAGCTCACACCCCCCTCTCTCATGTACCTCTCCACTCCATCCCTCCATCTCATCCTCGGCCTCCCCCTCCCTCTTGCCCCCTCCACCTCACTCACATACACTCTCCTCATCAGTCTTTCACTCTCCATCCTCTCCGTATGCCCAAACCACCTTAACGTGTTTCTCCTAACGCTTCCTATCACGTCCACAACCACACCACAACTCTCCTTCACTTCCTCATTTGTTAGTCTGTCTCTCCGTGTGACTCCACATGCTTCTTTCAAATAACTCATTTTCACTGCTCTCACTCTTGACTTCTGTCCTTCCAGCAGGGTCCAAGCTTCACTTCCATATGTTAGAGTTGGTATCACAATACTGCCATATAACAGCTTTTTCACTTCCATGCTCACCTCCCTGTTTCTTATCACTGATTTCAACGAACCAGCAACCTTCCTTCCCTGCTGCACCCTTTCAAGCACTTCGCCCTCCAGACTTCCATCCTTACTCATCACACTCACATTCTCCAGATCCTCCCCATCCAATCTCACTGTACATTCACTGGCTTCACTTCTCTCGAAGACCATCACTTTACTCTTCCCTGCATTCACCTTTAGATTCTGTTTCTTACACACTCTCCCAAACTCAAGCCTTGCAGTTCCCCTTCGTCTTCGCTCAACAACACAGTATCATCTGGAAACAACAGTACAGGGAGTTTCCAAACTGCCCTCTCTCACTAGGGCCGCTCCAACATCCACTGCCCGACCTTGTATCTCTTTTATAACCCCATCCATGTACATATTGAACAACCATGAAGACATGACACATCCTAGTTTCAATCCAGCCTTCAAATGAAAAGATTCACTCAGTTTGCCATCCACATGCACTACAGCATTAGCACCGTCATACATACTCTTCACTGCATTCAACAGCTTCCTATCCACTGCATATATTCTTAATATTTTCCACAATCCTTGTCTATCCACCCTGTCATATGCTTTCTCCAGATCCATGAAGGCTGCATACAACTTCTTGCCCTTCTGTAGAATGTTTTCCACTAAGGATCTAAGAGTGAATATCTGGTGTACACAACCTCTTCCCTTCGTAAAACCTCCCTGTTCTTCTCCAACTAATTCCTCTGTTATTTCCCTAACTCTGTCAATAAGTATCCTACAATATACTTTTCCTATTACACTGAGAAGACAAATGCCTCTATGATTACCACACACTGCTTTTTCCCCTTTTCCTTTGTACAGAGGAATAATTATACCTGACTTCCAATCCTCTGGGACTCTACCCTCCTCCCACGTCAATCTGCACACCTTCCACGTCAATCTGCACACCTTCCACGTCCATTCTATTACTATCCCTCCCCCATGCTTCAGCATTTTACCACACACTCCATCAATTCCTGGGGCTTTCCCCATTTTAATTTTCTTCATTGCTTCCACCACTTCCATCCTACTGATTTCTTCCTCTCTTCTCACAACCCTCCTTCTCCCTGCCATTCCCCAGCCACTTATACTTTCATTCTCTAAGTTCAACAGTTCATTAAAGTGTTCTCTCCATCTGTTTACTTTTTTTCCCTTCTCCACTAGTAATCTACCATTTTTATCTTTCACACCCCCACTGACTTCGTTGGCACCCTGTCTAGCTCTCTTTACCTCCTTCCAGAACATTTTCTTACATTCCCTCCACTTTACACTCAAATTTCTTCCAAATTCCTCATCCACTCTCTTCTTACTCTCTCTTACTAATCTTTTCACCTCTCTCCTCCTCTCTACATATAAATCTCTCGTCCGTCTCTCAGCTTCTTCGACACCCCTGTTCCTCATCCACTCATTATATGCTTTCTTCTTTTGTGCCACAGCCTCTCTCACCTCTTCAGTCCACCATGCTGTTCCCTGAACCGCCTTTCATCTCCTCTTCACCCCACACACCACCTCACATTCTGCACAGATTTCTTCTGTGAATATCTTGCACACACCTTCCACATCCCCCATGTGCTCCAATCTATATTTACTCAATTGCTCCTCCACTTCCTTTTTATATTCAGCCTTTATTCCATCCTCTTGTAATTTTTCTACCCTCCTTGTAAGAAATACTTCTTCCTGTCCTTCCCTTCTTCTCTTCCTCCATCTTGTTTGGATTCTGATTCTGGTCACCACCAAGTGATGGTCAGAAAGTCCACTCCCCCAGCCTCTATACTCTTGCATCCATTACACATCTTCTCATCCTTTCATCCACACACACATAGTCAATCATTGCCTTCTGTTCATTCATTCCACCGTCCACCCTTCTCACCACTCGCTATGTATACCTATGGATCATTTTGTGCCTGAAGAGGGTATTAGATAACACCAGCCCCCTCCCGGCACAAATGTCCACTAAAGCACTACCATTCTCATCCATCTCTGCAGGCACACCCCACTCACCAACCACTCCATCCACCTTCTAATTCCCTACTTTTCCATTCATATCTCCAATCAGATACACTCTCTCATTCCTTTCAAACTTTTCCAAGCAGGCTTCCACATTTGTCCAGAACTCTTCTCTCACTCTACTTACATGATCTTGCATTGGCGCATACATGCACACAATTGCCCACATTTGTAGTCCAACTTTCACTCTTACCCACACAGTCCTTGACCCAACTGATCCATACTCTCTTACATTCTCCATCCATTTGTTGCTCACAGCAATACACACTCCTTCTTTCACTCTCTCATTCTCACCTACTCCCGCGCATATACCCCAACCATACTCATTCTCCATCCATTTGTTGCTCACAGCAATACACACTCCTTCTTTCACTCTCTCATTCTCACCTACTCCCGCGCATATACCCCAACCATACTCGCATTCTCTCACACTCTCACCTTACCATTTAGTTTCAGTTATTCCACATATATCCACTTTCGCACTCTCAAGCACCTGTACAGTCTCTCTCTCTTTCACCTCATCATTCATACCCCTTGCATTCCATGTTGCAATCTTTACCACGTCCTTTGTCCGGTCCTTTTTCGTCAACTTTTGGTCAGTCCTGGTCCGAGGCTTCTTGTTCATATTTTTTAGTTAGTTGTTTTACGGGGTGGGGCACTAACCCACCACCAACCCTTTTAGTTGCCTCTTACGACAAGCAGGGATACTGGGGGAGAATTCTTGAAGAAAAAAAACCCTACCCTCTGGAATCCTGGTTTAATTGAATACTCCAAAAACATTCACCACATTCGGTAGCTTTTCATAAACATAACCGATAGAGTCAATTCGGATGCTGCCATGTTTAAAAGGGGTGCCAAATCCCTGATCATGCACTTCTCTACAGCATTAATCCAGCCTCTTGTCAGTCCCTAGCCTCACCGACTTCCAAACCTCTCATCCTCACACACACTCATCCACCATATCTCTCCACCTTCTCCTTGGCCTACCGTGCGTCCTCCCTCCTTTAGATTCGCTCAGATATACCTTTTCCACCACTTCATTGTTATCCATTCTCTCCACATAACCATACCATCTCAGTACACTCTCTTCGATTCTGGTGTCCACACACTTCCTCACTCCACATCTTTCATGAATCACATTATTTCGTATCCTATCCACTTTCTGTACTCCACATACATTCCTCAGCAGTCGCATCTCCACTGCTTTTACTCTTGACTTTTCATTTTTATGCCACACCATAGTCTCACATCCATATGTTAAAGCTGGCAGTAACACTCCTCCATGTAAGCCTCGTGCAGCTGCAACACTCAAGGCTTTCTTTCGTATCAAGGCATTCATTGCACCAGCTACTTTTCTTCCTTGTGTTGCTCTACTTTCCACTTCTTTTGACATTTTCCCCTCTTTTCTATCACCGTACCCAGGTATTTGAACTCTCTCACCAATTCCAGTCTCTCTCTATTCACTGACATTGCACTGGGAGTCAGCTTCCCTCTCAGTAACCAGCACTTTACTCTTTTCTACATTTACTCTCAAGGCACAATGCTGACAGACATCAGCAAAACTCTGCATCAGTCTACCAAGTTCTTGTCCGGTATTTGCATGTCGTACTGCATCATCAGCATATAACAAATTTAAAATATTTCATCCAGCACCATTCATTACCAATGCCATCCCCCTCTCCGGTACTCGTGTTTTTACTTCTCATATCACCTCATCCATATATATATATTGAACAACCATGGGGACATCACACAACCTTGTCCCATGCTTACACTGATCGTGAACCATTTGCTTAGATGCCCATTAACCCTTACACATGCTTCACTACCATCATAAAAACTCTTGATGACACCTAGCAGCTTACCATCTACACCATACATGCACAGAACTTTCCACATTCCTTCTCTGTCCACTTTGTCATATGCATTTTTCAGATCAGTGAATGCCATAAGCACTTTATGGTCCTTCTCACAAGCCTTGTCTACTATCTGTCTCACTGCAAATATTTGATCCACACATCCTCTGCCACTCCTAAAGCCACCCTGTTCATCACTCACTAGGACATCTGATATCTCTCTTACTTTCTCTATAACATTTCTTCCATATACCTTCCCTACAACACTCAATAAACTTATGCCACAATAATTCTTGCACCCACATCGCTCACCCCTGTTTTTGTACACCTGTACAGTCATAACCTTTTTCCACTCTGCTGGCACAGTTTCACTCATTCATGCCTTCTTACATATCTCCAACAAGCACTTCATTCCACTCTCTCCACTACACTTAATCATCTCTGCATACACCTCATCAACCTAGCTGCTTTCCCATTTTTCAGCCGCTTCACAACGCTCTTCACCTGTGCGAGTGTCACATCTCCTGGCACTGTATTTCTTCTCTGCACACCCCCAAAGTCAATCATGTTTACAGCCGCTCTGCTCTCTCTATTCCCATTCATCAGGCTTTCAAAATGTTCTTTCCATTTAGTCCTTACTTCATCCCCATGGGTTAATAATCTACCACCTACATCCTTCACACCATCACATTTCTTTCCGCTTTCACTTTTACATTTCCGTACCTCTTTCCAGAATAATTTCCTATTTTCAGAGTAGTTTGCATTCATTTTTCTTCCTAGATCATGATTTACCACCTCCTTTTTCCTCTTCACTAGTCTCTTTACGTGCTTCTTTCACTCATTATATTCAGTTATTATTTCAACCGAACCCCTGTCCTGTAACCAATGTAGCCACTTCTTCCTCTTTTCCTCCATGGCTCTCTTAACCTCATCATCCCACCATGCCATACCTTTCTTCTTTGTTATTACTCTTGCATTTGTTGTTACTCTTGCCATGATGGTAATAATAATAATAATAATAGTAATGATGATGATGATGATGTTACAGTATTATGGTTTTTCTGTGTCAGGTGTGGTGGGAGGGTCATTGTTCTTTGACTTTGAGGCTCAGGAAGTGTGGGGTTCCATCCATCTTCATCTGGGAACACAATAACCTGGACCTGGGGCATCAGAGTTCCTCCACAGGACCACGCACTTGGCACACTGTATGGTGAGTACTCTATAGCCAGCTTGTTTTTTCATGTGATGGAAGTGGGTCTCACACACAACATGGTACACTGTCTAGTGAATACTGTATACTACCTGTCTGGCATCTATACCACTCTACTTTACTTTGATATAAAATTGTCATCTCTCCATACTGACTGATGTGATGTAACAAGATTAACAGTGGAATATCATGCTATATTCTGTATAGTATAACTTGGCCTAAAATTGCCATCTCTCTGCCTCGAGTGTTGAGTGATAGCAATATATTAACAAAGGAATATGATGGTAGTCCTGAAAATTTGCTGTGGAAGGGGTGTATAGACCGGGAGCCCAGAGGGGTCAGGGTAGCTGGAAAGCTAACCAATTTTCCTTTGTATAGCAATGTTCTACATACTTCCCTATACAGAGAAATGGATTTCTGTTGGTCACACGCTGGTGGGTGTGGTCTGCAGGGTCAAAAACAAGGTATTAAAAAATGGTTGTGACATCAGTCCAGATGGAAGATTGTCCCAACGAGAAGCTGCACCTCTTGGAAGATGCCGTAACTTTCCATGGATTTGATCTTTAACTCTTTCAGTGTTGTGGTGTCTGTTTTATATTTTATTCTATTCAGTTGATTGTGTGATTAAAGATCTTGGCTGCATAACAACAAAAGTCATTGCTGTACCTGTTCAGTTTAGTGACTCATGCTTGCTCCGAATTGGACTAAACTTGGTGGAGGAGTTGGGGGTTATAAAGGGATGAAGTATTTAGAATATTCAGTCAAAGGTCACAGTCTTTGGGCAGGGGCTTGGTGATTGAAGGATTTAGGTATTGTATTCTCCAAGTACTCCATGTCTTGGTGATTGAAGGATTTAGGTATTGTATTCTCCAAGTACTCCATGTCTTGGTGATTTTATTGTTAAATTGCTGATGATTTAACTGTTTACTTAAAAGTTACTCGTGGTTCATAATAAGCTGCATTGAATTTTTAAAATAGAGGAAGGTTGGATAAAATGGTTACATCCATCACTTTCTTGTTATTTCCTCTTCCTTACCTTCTGGACCCCACCTAACTCCACTTGTAGGTGGGGAAAAAGAGACAGGATAATGATGATAATCCTGGTGGTGGTGGCAGAGGAAAAAATTTTGCTGATACCAGTCTCTAATCTGCTGCCATTCCCAACAGAACTTGGGCATAATAGATGAGAAATGAACCCATGTTAATGCAGCAATCTTAACTCAAAATTGTCCCAAGAACAGCTTGCTGATGTTTGTCACACATTTCATGCAAAATCCAGTATGGGAAATTTGGATGAAATGTTGGTGATATAATTCCCTAACTTTGTACCATTCCCAACAGAACCTGACCAGTCAAATGAGTTTGCGCCAGATGTTCTCCTCACCAAGCACTCCTGGCGGTTCCTCCCACAGTTGCGGCTGCAAGCGCTTGAGAGAGACGGTGTAATGCCTGGCTCAGGATGACTCACCATCCACCCAGCCCACTACTCCAGCAGCAAGGTATGGTAGGTAATGTTAGACCACTCCTGCATCTACATTACTGTGGCATACGTTAGGCCATTCCATCATGTACTAAAGTAGGCACTGTAATGTTAGACTACTCCATCCATCCATCATCCAATCCTATGTCACCCCACAGAGAAGCATAGGAGCCCAGGGCTAGGCAAGTTGGTTCTGGCGTTTAAGATGTTCGCAGGTTTAAACGTGCAGAAGTGACAATGATTGGGTGGATGTGCAGTGCGTCCCTGCGTGCGGGGCCTGGGGGGGCTGGGTTTGCGATGGAGGGTTTGAGGGGTGGGATGGGACTGGAGTGTGTTGGTGTTGTGGTGAGGAGATGTGGGCTGGGGTGGTTTGGACATGTGGAGAGGATGGGGGATGATAGTTGGGTGCAGAGGGTGAGAGGTGTTAATGTTGGGGGAGGGGTTGGGAGGGGTGGACCGGGGCGGGACATGGGACGAGGTCATTGGGTGTGACTTAGGGGTTGAGGGACTGAACAGGGAGGCTGCCAGGGATCGAGCAGCGTGGAGAGCCGCCATTAGGTGACCAAGGCCGACACATGCAAGCATGTTGGAGCCTTCAAAAACGAAAACGAAAACGAAACGACCATCCTCACTACCACTGTATAATCTACATTATTCTGGCTTATATTAATCTGCACATGCATATATTTAGTAGGTAAAATTAGACTACTGTTACATCTACAGTATTCTGGCTAATGTTAGACTATTACATACACCACAATAGGTAAATTTATACGAGCAAGAAGGTACGAAATGCATCATAGAAGTGAAGGAGTTATATATATTCTCGTATAATTACGAGTGCTTGCCCACTTTATAAGTATTTGGGTAGGCGGTGGCAGAATTGGTACTGTGTCTTGTGCTAAAGAGGGACACCTTCCTGTTAGGGCACTGATATATAACCAGTTGGCTCTGTCTGTCTATATCTAGATGCCTTAATCTCATAAGAGGTGGCCACAAACAAATTGCCTCCATGTTGCCCTGTCCCCTGCCATTTTGCTTCTCTCCCCCTCAACTTACATGTCCCTCTCTCATACTTATACTAGTTGGCTCTGCTGCCCAGTTAAATATTCACCTTTCAAATCCATCCCTATTGCAACAAAAGGGTAACTTCAGCTTGCATCCCACACAAGTTTTTGATCAGGTAAATGATAAAATGTACTATTGGCAACATTTGAACCTGGTACATTATAAGGATGAAGCTTGGGTCTGGCAGTTGGTACGCCTGCAGCCTGTGACATATTCACGTGTCTGTTGTGTCTGGGAGGATGAATGAATGAATGGGTTGCCAATCACTGGTCAAAACTGACACATAGATATGAATCATATATTTAGAAGACTGTAGAATACGTAACCATACATACCTATGTTTTCTATTAATGCCGTAGCACATTTAGTTGATAAATAAACTGCATCTGCAAAGATGAATATTATGAGGTTTCGTATCATAGCCTGATCCAGTGGGTGTTCGCTTAACCTTAAAACTTGCAGATGTCTTGCATTGCTAGATGGTGGGGAATCTTTTTATAAATAATTTATTTGATTTTTAAAAATCAAATGACGTCCATAAACTATATAATGACACTGTAAAATTAATACATCATACACAGATGTAATTACTGTCTTCTACCACCATCATAAAGCATATTCCTTCCTTTCCTTTTGTGTCAGCTCTTTATTGCTGGAAACTCACTCCCACCTCCCCCCCCACTCCCTCCCCTGAACCCCTTACCCCTCTCACTCCCCCCTTCCCCCTCTAAACAGTCAACTCTTCTGCCTCCCTCACTCCCCACTGACTGAGGAGTGTGGAGCCAAAATCTTAAACAATAGTGGTTATCCACCTTAATAACCCCTATTGCGGTCGATAAGCTATTCTTAATGCCACAAGACGCTCTCAGAGGAGGCAGGGATAGCAGGGAAACCGCCAACCTTTAAGTCGCTGTCTCCCTGATAGGTATTTGCTTATGTGCATAATCAGATGGATATAATACTCTGAATATGATGAAATTTCAGCCAACGTTTATTTTAACATGGTTAAATAAATGAGAAAAACACCTCTTGTTTCCATTACAAGGAGTGATTCAAGGGTATTATTTATTTATGGGACCTATATTCTCATTCTGCAATAATAATAATAATAATAGACTGGCTAACTTGACACAGTTCATCCACATAGTTCATTGAGAGGTCGACTCAAAGAATAAAATGTGTGATATATGCCTAATGGAAAACAATGTATATTGGCCGTATTATCATCTCAGTAGCTCGATCTAGATTGTGCATGACTCTTGCTGGTTGTAAGCTATCACAGGTGCGTCCCATTGGAAACAAGTGCACCGTCTACACAAGGTAACGAGAGCCTCCCACTCACCCTCCTCCTCACCACGTCTCATAGCTGCTAGTCTGACTGCTATGGGGGTTAACCTGGAAAAATGGTCTCTAGTTCTGTTCTTGGTACTGCTGGATAGCCCATTATCTCTAGTTTCATAATCAAGATGGCATCCAAGATGGTCACCAAATATCTAAAACTGCATAGCATGGGTTCTGTGGCACCTAGGGGTGCAATATTGGAGTCTTTTTGTAGTTTTTTGAGGTCAAGGAATTCATTTAAAGATACAGTATTGCCAAGGTCATATGAGGCCTCTAGAATACAAAGGGCGAACTCAACAAAAGTAAGTTTTGAGAAAAATGCATTTAAAGTTTTTGTAAGTGTATCAAAGCATATGTGAGGGTTTGGTATAACATATCATACACCAAAATGTTCCTCTGGACATTCTGTATCTATTGGAAAGAAAAAAAGAAAAAAAAGTACATCAGTGACTTTTTATTATTATTGTTGAGATCGCCCTTTGTATTCTAAACACCTCATATTTCAAATGGATCTTTGAATTTTTGCTGTTTTTGATAAATAATTTAGGCACAAATGGTCAGCGAGCAAATTATTACATACTTATATTGTAAATGCTATAGTATGGATGGAAGGGTATTTATAATTATCCAGTTATAACTACACTTTTCTAAATACACAAGGATAGAGGGATATGAAATGAGAAACCTGTGCTTTACACAGGAAAAATCATCCAATATATTACCACTATGCCATGAATCGAACCCGGGACTCTCAGGTGAGAGCCAGGCAGCATACCACTACACCATGACCAGGTAAAAGTTACCTCACATTGTCACAATCGTGTAACCAATGTTCCTTGCCGTAAGTGCTTGGGATAGATTAAAAGCATCTACTTGCCCGAGTGCCAGGGGGTTACCTCATCCTCTTGATGCCCACAGTGGGGGCAGAGGGACATTGGTTACAAGATTGTGACAATGTGAGGTAACTTTTACCTGGTCGTGGTGTAGTGGTATGCTGCCTGGCTCTCACCTGAGAGTCCTGGGTTCGATTCCCGGCATAGTGGTAATACAGGGTGTAATGCGACGTATGACAAAAACTTACACCAATGATCTATCATGTAATTCTGAGAATATTTTGTTCTATAAACATATACTCTTTGTGACCGCAGTTCAGTACCCAGCATTAGGCTGTTTGAGTGTAAAAATTTCATGGGTTCCAGGTGTCATAGGGTGGGAGCTTCGCAGGGCGACAGGAGACGAGTATTATTAGCTTATTCTGTACTGCATATGAAAATCCCATATCCTAACAGTACAAACGAATTTGAAGAAGAAACTTTACGTAGTCTATTGATTCTTTAACATAAAGTCATGCATTCCTGCAATTCTTTTGCACAAATTGACTGTAATTAAGGATTAAATTCAAATATTATGGATTGCAAGGGAGTACGGAGGGAGGAGAGGCTGGTGTATTGTTGCCAGTTATGTAGTGTTTGGTTTGTAGGCTATTGCTACCAGCAGTATCATAACATCCACAGCTCATTCAGTGAAAAAACATTATTGTAATGCGCATCTAGTGTCACTTTAAGTCAGGAGTTATGATATTATTTGTTACAATTTTTCTGCTGCAAGTACACGTGGCACCATTGCTTTCATATGAAGGTGACTTGAGAATAGTGACGCAGGGTTGCCAATTTAACGACTTTGCAGCTAGACCTATTTTTTGCTTCTACCTAGCGTCATGATTTAACATCTGGCAACATGATATCTAGCTACATTCTGGATATTTTTGCCATTTTTAAGTGATATTCTAGTGATTAATCTTCTTTTCTATCGATATTTTGCATTGTTTACTATCTAGCGACATTTTAGCAAGTTTTTAGGGCTACGCTTGCGAGATTGATGATAAGAACTTGGCAACCCTGTGTCCACAGTGTCAATTGAACAGGAAAATTTGCTGGCAAGGCACACACTTCAAATACTGTTCTCCGCGTTCAGTTGTTCACTGGTTTCAGCTTCACTTGTTCATGAAACAGAATGCCACGTACATACAGAAATGAGGAATATGCAGATATCGTCTATTTTTACGTATTCTGGGATGGTAATGCCAGTGCTACAGCCAGAGAATACAGGTGGAGATACCCAATGGCACCACATTTACTTGCAGCATAAAAGATTGTAATAAATAATACTCTTCCTGACTTAAAGTGACGCTAATCTCTCTTTGCAATAATGTTGTGTCATTAAATGAGCTGTGGATGTTATGATACTGCTGGTAGCAATAGCCCACAAACCAAACATTACATAACTGGCAACAATACACCAGCCTCTCCTCCTTCCGTACTCCCTTGCAATCCATAAAATTTGAATTTAATCCTTAAATACAGTCAATTTGTGCAAAAGAATTGCAGAAATGCATGACTTTATGTTAAAGAATCAATAGACTACGTAAAGTTTCTTCTTCAAATTCGTTTGTACTGTTAGGACATGGGATTTTCATGCGCAGTACAGAATAAGTTAATAATACTCGTCTCCGTCGCCCTGCGAAGCTCCCACCCTATGACACCTGCAACCCACAAAATTTTTACACTCAAACAGCCTAATGCTGGGTACTGAACTGGGGTCACAAAGAGTATATGTTTATAGAACAAAATATACTCAGAATTACATGATAGATCATTGGTGTAAGTTTTTGTCATACGTCTCGTTACACCCTGTATATTGGATGATTTTTCCTATGTAAAGTACAGGTTTCACATTTCATTCTGACTTGCCGTAAGTGCTTGGGATAGATTAAAAGCATCTACTTGCCCGAGTGCCAGGGGGTTACCTCATCCTCTTGATGCCCACAGTGGG